>MU789026.1:65038-81488 GCA_026770625.1 Nicotiana glauca
TCTTTTCCTGCTTTCTATGTTCCTTTTACCGTATGATTTCCGCGGTGAATCTAATACTCTCTTCTTTTGTCTTTTTTGTCTTCTTTATTATATTGAGCCGAGGGTCTTTCGGAAACAGCCTCTCTGCCCCCTTGGGGTAGGGGTAAGGTCTGCGTACACTCTACCCTCCCCAGACCCCACTTGTGGGATTTTACTGGGTTGTTGTTGTTGTTGTTGTTGTTCCTTCATTTTCTCTCATTAATTAGTGAATTCCTAAGCTTAAATCACATATATTAGGGTGAAATTTGGGGAATTGGGTAGAGTTAGGCTTTTCGATTTTCTTCGATTTAGACCTCGTTTTGGGGTCAAATTTGAAAACAAATTGTATATTCGGGCTCGTGGGGGAATGGGTGATATGGAATTGGTTCAAACCTCGTATTTTGACCAAGCGGGCCCGGGGTCGATTTTGGAATTTTTGGAAGAAAGGTTGGGAATCTATAATTAGGCTTTGGGTTTGATTTGTTTAGCTATTATTGATATTATAAAGTCGTTATTTCTTATATTTGAGTGAGTTGGAGCCGAATTCGAGAGGGAAAGCGGTCGTTGTGGATTTATGTAGCCGTAAAAGTTGAGGTAAGTGTTTGGTCTAACTTTGGCTTGAGGGAATAGGAGTAGAGTCTTTTTTGCTAATTGCTATTTGTCGAGTACGGTGTATAGGCATGGTGACGAGTATCTATACACTAGTGTCGAGCATGACCGTGAGTCCTGAATTGCTAAATTATCGAATTCTTAATTGTTGTTTATGAGGACTTGGTTGGAAATCTTTAACAATGAGCCAGTAATTGTTGAGAGTGAGTATTGATTTAATTGTTTTAAGTAGAAATTGAATAAGTTTGGTTATACTGGATCTCCCTTGCCGGGATAGTTTATTATATTATCTTGTTCCCTTGCCGGGATAGTTTATTATATTATCTTGTTCCCTTGCCGGGATAGTTTATTATATTATCTTGTTCCCTTGCCGGGATAGTTTATTATAACATCTTTTCTCCCTTGCCGTGATTATTTTGTGTATTGTGTTGAAAGAAATGGGATCGTGTGGCACGCCGACCGCGAGGTATTATGAAATGGGAGCGAGTAGTACGCCTAGCACGTGATATTATGAAATGGGAGCGAGTGGTATGCCTACCACGTGATATTGTGAAATGGGAGCGAGTGATATGCCTACCACGTGATATTATGAAATGGGATCGAGTGGTACGCCTACCACGTGATATTATGAAATGGGATCGAGTGGTACGCCTACCACGTGATATTATGAAATGGGATCGAGTGGACGCCTACCACGTGATATTATGAGAAATGGGATCGAGTTGCACGCCTGCAACGAGAGAAAATTTAAACAAGTGAAAGTGGTTTGTTTTCCCTTATTCTATGTTTGAAGAAATCATATGTAGTTTTCTTTTGTTATTCCTGATATTCTGTTTTATCTGCTATCCCATAAGCATGTTCCCCTCCTAGTTTTAATTGTTTACTTTCCGCTATTATTTTGTTGTACTTGTATATATATCTGCACAAGTTTATCTGGTAGTCTGGTCTAGCCTCGTCACTACTTCGCCGGGGTTAGGCCAGGCACTTACCAGCACATGGGGTCGGTTGTGCTGATGCTACACTCTGTGCATCTTTTTGCACAGATCCAGGTGTTGGAGCAGCATTTGAGTAGCAGTAGCATTCTGGGAGCGAGCTTCCAGTCCAGGGACATTCGAGGTAGCCTTGCTGACGTCCGCAGGCCCGGAGTCCTTTCTATTTTATTCAGTTTGTTATCATTTGTACCGAAGCAGACAGTTTATGTTTCATTCAAACCTTGTATTTAGTATTCTCTAGACGTTCGTGAGTATTGTGACACCAGTCTTGGGTAGAGGATTTGTTAAACTTCCGCATTTCTTTCAGTTAACTATGTTTGAGACTTCCGCTTTATTATTAAATGTTTCATTATTTCTAATATTGTCGTGGTTCGTTAAAAGAGGTAATTGATAATTGGCTTGCCTAGCTCCTATTAGTAGGCGCCATCACGACTCCCGAGGGTGGGAAATCCGGGTCGTGACAAGTTGGTATCAGAGCACTAGGTTACATAGGTCTCACAACTCACGGACAAACTCGGTAGAGTCTGAGGGATCGGTACGGAGACGTCTGTATTTATCCCCCAGACGCTAAAGAGTTAGGAAAGTTTCACATTTGTTCTTTCTTGTCGTGCAGTTCTATTTCTCAACAGTCCGAGTCCCCAGCAGCAGATCCAGTGGCGGAGCCTCAGGTTGATTTGGAGGAGGAGGTTCCAGCCCTGGCAGTCCCGATGGGCCCAGCTCAGGTCCCAGAGGGGTTCATTGCCATCCCAGTTCTTCAGAACGCTCTAGTCCGATTGGTAGGCTTCGTGGAGAGTGTCATGCGAGCGGGTTTGCTTCTAGGAATTCAGCCAGCAGTGGCAGGTCAACCGAGTACAGTGGCTCAGGCCAGGAGTGAGATCACTTTTCAGGAGGCGGCCGATGTGGGCCGTAGAGTTGATAGGTTTTGCCACATGGAGGTGGTCATAAGTCGGATAAGAGGCCACGTCATGCAGGCAGATTCAGTGGTACCTCGTCTAGAGGTAGAGGTTCTTATGGTAGAGGTCATCCTCCTAGGCCCTTTCAGTCAGCTCTACAGGTCGCTCATGGTACTTCATGTGGTCATTCAGGTCGACAGGGTCAGCCTCAGTTTCCTCAGCTGCAGCATTCGTGTAGATGTTATGAGTGTGGTGAGTATGGTCACAACAGGAGGGTTTGCCCGAGGTTGAGCGGTGCTCAGCCGCAGCAGACGAGGTCTTGCCATGCTTGTGGTGATCCGAGGCACATTATCAGATTTTGCCCTCGAGCTTTGAGCAGCTCTCAGTATCAGAGTTCTCGTACTAGGATTCGGGCACCAGAGGTTCCTCAGCCTGCCCAGCTAGTTAGAGGTGGTGGCAGAGGTGTTAGAGGTGGAGGTAGAGGTCATAGAGGTGGAGTTCAGGTCGCCAGAGGTAGAGGCCAGCCAGCAGCCAGGCTAGAGGCTGAGTCTTCAGATGCAGACATTACAGGTACCATTCTGATTCGTATTAGAGATGCTTCAGTGCTATTTGACCTTGGGTCTACGTATTCGTATGTGTCGTCCTATTTTTATACCGTACTTGGTCATGCCTAGTGATTCTTTAAGTATTCATGTTCATGTATCTACACCGGTGGGTGATTCTATAGTGGTCGACTGAGTGCATCGTTCCTGTGTGGTAGTGTTTGAGGGTCTTGAGACCCGTGTTGATTCATTACTCTTGGACATGGTGGATTTCAACGTTATATTAGGGATGGATTGGTTGTCCCCGTATCACGCTATCTTGGATTGTCACGCCAAGACCGTGACCTTGGCTTTACCAGATTTTCCCGGTTTGGAGTGGAGAGGGACCCCAAGTCATACCACCCGCAGTGTTATTTCATATGTTAAGGCTCGACGCATGGTCGAGAATGGGGAGTCTAGCTTATCTGGCGTATGTTCGCGATTCCAGCACAGAGGTCCCTTCTATTGATTCTGTTCCTATTGTTCGGGAGTTCCCCCGAGGTTTTCCCTTCAGACCTGTCGGGTATGCCGCCCGATAGGGATGTTGATTTTTGTATTGATCTGTCTCCGGGCACTCAGCCCATTTCCATTCCGCCGTATCGCATGGCCTCGCCAGAGTTGAAAGAGCTAAAGGATCAGTTGCAGGATTTGCTTGAGAAGGGTTTCATTAGTCCCAGCATTTTGCCTTGGGGCGCGCCAGTGTTATTTGTCAAGGAGGAGGACGGATCGATGAAGACGTGCATAGATTACCGGCAGTTGAATAAGGTAACGATTAAGAACAAGTATCCACTGCCGAGGATTGACGATTTGTTCGACCAGTTTCAGGGTGCAAAGGTGTTTTCAAAGATAGACTTGAGATCTGGTTACCATCAGCTGAGGATTAGGGCGTCTGATGTCCCTAAGACAGTATTCCGCACTTGGTATAGGAATTATGAGTTCCTGGTCATGTCATTTGGGTTGACCAATGCTCCGGCAGCATTTATGGAGTTGATGAACCGAGTGTTTAGGCCTTATTTGGACTTGTTCGTGATAGTCTTTATTGATTATATTCTAGTGTACTCCCGTAGCCAGGAGGAGCACGAGCAGCACCTCAGAGTGGTTCTTCAGACTCTGAAGGATAGTCAGTTATATGCTAAGTTCTTGAAGTATGATTTCTAGTTGAGTTCGGTTGCATTTCTGGGCCACGTTGTATCAGCAGAGGGTATTCAGGTGGACCCGAAGAAGATTGAGGCAGTCAAGAACTGGCCTCGACCAGTATCAGCTACAGAGATTCGGAGTTTCCTAGGGTTAGCAGGCTACTACCGTCGGTTCATGGAGGGGTTTTCATCTATTGCGGCCCCGACAACCAGATTGACCCAGAAGGGTGCCCAATTCAGATGGTCAGATGAGTGTGAGGTGAGCTTCCAGAAGCTCAAGACAGCTCTGACTACGTCACCGGTATTGGTTTTGCCCACAGGTCCAGGGCCTTATACAGTCTATTGTGATGCTTCCCGTATTGGGCTTAGTGCAGTATTGATGCAGGATGGCAGAGTTATTGCCTATGCTTCGAGGCAGTTGAAGATCCATGAGAAGAATTATCCGGTTCATGATCTAGAGTTGGCAGCCATTGTTCATGCTTCGAAGACTTGGAGGCGTTACCTATATGGTGTGACGTGTGAGGTGTACACTGACCACAAGAGTCTTCAGTACTTGTTCAAGCAAAAGGAGTTGAAGTTGAGGCAGAGGAGATGGTTGGAGTTATTGAAAGATTATGATGTTACTATCTTGTATCACCCGGGAAAGGCCAATGTGGTGGTCGATGCATTGAGTAGGAAGTCCGCCAGCATGGGTAGTCTTGCTTATATTCCGGTCAGCCAGAGACCGCTTGCTTTGGATATTCAGGCCTTGGCCAATCGATTTGTGAGGTTGGATATTTCTGAGTCTAGCAGAGTGTTAGCTTGCACGGTCGCTCGTTCTTCATTATTGGAGCGTATCCGTGATCGGCAGTTTGATGATCCTCATTTGTGTGTCCTGAGAGACACGGTGCAGCGTGGAGGTGCCACGAAGGTGACCTTAGATAGCGATGGTGTTTTGAGATTGTAGGGGCGAGTTTGTGTGCCCAATGTCGATGGGATTTGAGAGTTGATCTTAGCGGAGGCCCATAGTTCTCGATATTCTATTCACCCGGGCGCCGCGAAGATGTATCAGGATCTGAGGCAGCATTATTGTTGGCGCAGGATGAAGAAAGATATTGTTGCATATGTGGCTCAATGTTTGAACTGTCAGCAGGTTAAGTATGAGCATCAGAGGCCTGGTGGTTTGTTTCAGGGGATTGAGCTTCCCGAGTGGAAGTAGGAGAGGATCACCATGGATTTTGTTACCGGACTTCCGTTGACTCGGAAGAAGTTCGATGCGATATAGGTTATTGTAGATAGGCTGACCAAGTAAGCACATTTCATTCCTCTGGCAGTCTCCTATTCATCTGAGAGGTTAGCTGAGATTTATATCCGGGAGATTGTTTGCCTTCACGGTGTGCCGGTATCCATCACTTCGGACCGGGGTACGTAGTTTACCTCGCATTTTTTTGGGTGGTTCAGTGAGAGTTGGGCACACGGCTTGAGTTGAGCACAGCGTTTCATCCTCTGACGGACGGTCAATCCGGGCGGACTATTCAGATTTTGGAGGATATTCTCCGGGCTTGTTTTATCGACTTTGGAGGTTCGTGGGATCAGTTTTTGCCTTTAGCAGAGTTCGCCTACAACAGCAGCTACCAGTCCAGCATTCAGATGGCTCCGTATGAGGCGTAGCAATAATTATATGCATGAGCATGAAGGAATAGTATGAGATGCTCGTCCTTTGTGATCGTTATCCAAATATTATTAAGAAGTCAAGTTCAAAATTCTGTTTTCTAGCTACCAACGTGACAAAGAGATAAGAGAATAGTATGGGACTTCCATCCGTTTGCCTCCCTCAGTAGTTGAGGAACAGAAGTCTGAAGACAATGAAGTCACCAGTGAAACTGCTCCTCTTCTGATGAAAAAGGATGGAAAATCAGATAATGTCGTCACTGATATTGAGAAGGCTACAGTGTCAGCAGCGATAAGCACACCAACATCTGGTGATGAAATGAAAAATAAATAAATATAAGTGCAGTAGAGAAAGTTGAAGAAAATTTACCTTTGGAACGATTGGTTACACCTCTATGAGATGTGTTCTAGCTGAAACATTATGGCTATTGCTACGGTTAACGAATTGTACATGGAGAACAACATTAACTTCTTACATCAAAAAATAAAAGACCCTGAATTATGACCAGAAGGTTAGTAAAAGCTACAGAGCAGGCAAGAGGGCAAATATCTCACCATGCTTAATATGAATCACAATTGTTATTTTGCTGATGCTAGGAAATGAAGTCAACTTTCAATATCTGAAAAGTATAGTGCTAAAAACACCAATTATCACTTAAACCACTCACATTTAAGCTTCATTTTATTTATCCAAACATTTTGCAAACAGGTCATACAAGAAAACAATGCACAAAATCAATGAAAATACATTATGCAGGTTTTTCCTTTTTCTTGGAGAATGGAGCACTGCAGCAGTAAACATTCAGTTGAGGAAGCACAATTCTCATAACAATATATAGAGTCTAATCAAGATACATAAGCTAAGATATCAAATCTGAAGACTGACTTAAGACATGGAGTGATAGGAAGGATACAATGAGAAATATCCATCGGGTCTGAAGAAAATAACTCTTTGGCCACCATTGAAGCCTAAATGGATGTAGCAGCTCTTCTTTCTTTTATTTTAGCTTGTACAGTACTACGAGTCCAGCCAGGAAAAAGTTATTTTATCATGGATAAGTCACTCCCAAATTGATGACAAGAGCTGAAGACCATTTTTGTTCTAAATGTGTAAGAGCAAACCAAGGACAAACAAAAGAGGAAGGGAGTGCATTACAGTACTATTTGTGCTCAATCACAGAAGGAATCGCTGTTTGAGGAGCAAAAAAATTATTCCTTTTCACAATCTTTTTCTTCCACCTTAAACCCACACAAACCAACTTTAAACTGGAACGTAAAACAGCCGCAAAATACTCCAAAAAGCCGAGAAAATCAGCATCAAACAGTCCGAAATGCTGCGACTTTCTCACCTAAAAATAGTCCAAAAATTCCAGCTTTAAACCTGCTGCCGATATCGCTGAAAAATAGTCAACAAATCTGGACAAAAAGTAGCCAATACCTAGTAAAATACGGCTATAAGATTTGCCGCAAAACTCACCCTAAAAAGTCAGTCAAAATAGCCCCTTGCAAGTTCCGAAAATCAGCCTAGAACGCCACTTAAATTGTTCTAATACGCAGCAGGAAAAGGACATGTAAATATCCATGTGTGATGACCCGGCCGGTCGTCTTACGAATTTACACCCCGATACCCCGTTAACTGTTTCACCTAAAGTCCATTTCTGCTATTTTGGTTTTCCGGGACGTTCGGTGTTGAGTTTCGGAGAGATTTGGGGCACTTAGTCCCTAAATAAGAGCTTAAGTGTTGAAAAGTGGTCCGTAGTCAGAACAGTGTGAAGAAGACCTCAGAATGGAAATATGATGGTTCTGTTAGCTTCGTTAGGTGATTTCGGGGTTGGGAGCGTGTTCGGAATGTATTTTGGAAGTCCTTAGCTCATTTAGGCTTGAAATGCCGAAGTTTGAATTTTATAAGTTTCCGGTCCGATAGTTAGTTTTTGATCCGAGGGTCGGATTAGAATTCCAGAAGTTACAATAGTTCTGTTATGTCATTTGGGATGTGTGTGCAAAATTTCAGGTCATTCGGACGAGGTTCGGGTAGGTTTTTGATTGAAAGCGTGTTTTGTTGGAATTTGAAGTTCTTAGGCTTGAATCTTTGATTAATTCGGGTTCCCAGCATTGTTTTAGGTGTTTTTAAGACCGGTACAAGTTTGAATAAGGTATTAGGTGGTATTGGTGCTTTTGGTTGAGGTCCGGGGGGCCTCGGGATGATTTTGGGTGGTTAACGGAAGAATTTTTGAAGTTGAGAGGTAGGAGTTATGCTGCTTCTGGTATCTTTTCACTTCTGCGGCTTGGGAACCGTAGAAGCAGAGCCGCAGAAGCGGACTTGGTCATCGCAGAAGCGAAATTTGGACTCCTCAGCTATTCCGCAGGTGCGGAAGGTTTGACAGCAAATGCAGTTCGCACCTGCGAGATTTGTACCACAGAAGCGGAACCTGGCCCATTAAGTGAAAACCGCATAAGCGGCTTGGTTTTCACAGAAGCGGTCCCTTGTCCGCAGAAGCAGAAATCCCTATTTAGAAATAGAAATGTCGAGGATTTGAGTTCATAAGTTACAAAAATCAATTGAGAGCTCGGGAGAGGGCGATTTTGAGTGGGTTTTGAAGAGAAGATTATTGGGTAACGTTTCTTTAATCCCTTCTAGTTATATTTCATCATTTTGTAGTTAAATCCATCATTAAAATTCGAATTTGGGACTAAAATTTGAGGAATTTGGTTAAAACTTCTTAGACCAAACTTTTGAGTTTTGAGTGAGCATTTGACCTCCGATTTGGGAGATTTTTAAATGGTTAGACTCATGAGAGTACGGGGGTTCTGAAAATATGAAAATTATTCGATTCCGAGGCATTGGCCTAAAGGGAATTTTGGTTATTTCACCTAATTTTACGCCGTAGCTTTGAATTTAATAGAAAAACCAGGTGTTTGCGATGTTATTTACAATGTGTAATTGAATTGAATAGATTTGAGCCATTTGGAGTAGGATACTCGTGGCAAGAGCATGGTTTCTAGTTGACATTGAGCCGGTTCGAGGTAAGTGGCTTGTCTAAACTTGTGTGGGAGACCTTTCCCCTTAGGACATGATCTTTGAATATTTGAATGCCTCGTACGTGAGGTGACGAGCGCGTACTTGAGCTAATTGTTGTAAACCCGTTTCTACATGAAGTATTTAAATTGAGTTTTCCTGTTTACTTGTTCATTCTAGACTGTATGTTTAAACCTGTGCTAGCTTAGAGAAGCATGTTTAGCTGACTTACTTGCTTAATTGTTTAACTGTACTATTTGTACTCTGTGAAGCATGTTAGACTAGAAATTACTATTACTTGTACTGATTTTAGCATTTATTCTGAGATTATGAGTTGTTGTTGTTGTGTGTTTAATTTGGGACTACGGGACGGCTTCCCGGGAGATCCCCTGTACTTGATATATTCTAGATTGATGATGCGGGATACTAAGAGATCCCCAGTGTACATGATGAGGATACCAAGAGATCCTCGGGATACCAAGAGATCACTGGTGCATATGATGAGGATACTAAGAGATCCTCGAGATACCAACAGATCCTTAGCTATTATTCCTTGTTGAGAGCAGTATTGCTTGTATTGTTACCTTTGCTTTCTACTACTGTTCTTCCTTATTTACCTGGTTTAAACTCTCGCTGTAGAATTTATTTAAAATGTTTCCATTATCTCATTATTTATTATGTTTTATCTCAGTAGGGCCTTGACCTTCCTCGTCACTACCCAACCGACGTTAGGCTTGGCACTTACTGAGTACCGATGTGGTGTACTCACGCCTCTTCTGCGCATATTTTTCATGTGCAGATCCAGGTACTTCCTTCCAGGCATATCATCCTCGTGGTAGAGAGTCCTAGCTGAGACTTGAGGTACATCTGCTATGTCCGCAGACCAGGAGTCTCTACTCTATTCCGGCTTTAGCAGATAGTTCCTTTCTTTCCTTTCATGTTGTTTAGACAGTATGGTGTAGAGCAGATTACTACGTCCTATTAGCCTGTGTTTCCCATGAGTTTCCGGGTTTTGGGATTTAGTTGTAGATTTTCGCATATTTTTGAGTTGTATAGGCCGAGTGGCCTTATATACAGTTGTTATTTCCGTATGTCCAGTCTTAATTAATTATTCCGCAAATGTTAATTTGTTATTCCGCACTATTAGGCTTACCTAGATGTAGGAACTAGGTGCCATCACGACATGTTCATGGAGGGTGAACTGGGGTCGTGACAAGTTGGTATCAGAGCTCTAGGTTCATAGGATTCATGAAACACAAGCCGGTTTATTAGACTCTTGCTGATCGGTACGGAGACGTCTGTACTTATCTACGAGAGGTTATGTAACTGTTTAGGAAAAATCTTCATTTCATTTGAATTCCTCGTCGTGAGATATTTTTGGACATCAATTCTAAACTTCTAACTTCTATTCTCTCGCAGATGGTGAGGACACGTGTTACTCGAGATGATCAGGCACCTGCGCCCCCTACTGCAACCGTCAAAGGCCGGGGCTGGGGGAGAGGTCGAGGACGCGCACGTGGTGCAGCCAGAGCACGTGCGCGCGCTACCGCCGAGGTACCACCAGTAGATCCAATCGGAGCCTAGGCACATGGCACACCTACTACTGCCACTAATACTCCAGCGCTCCAGGAGACTTTGGCTCAGTTCATGAGCATGTACACCACCTTGGCTCAGGCAGGGTTGCTTCCCATTGCTGCAGCCACATCCCAGGCCGGGGGAGGAGCACAGACTCCAGCCGTCCGTACTCCTGAGCAGCGAGTGCAGGTTGAGCAGGCTCCCGAGATTATTTCGGCACCGCCTACAGCGCCAGTTCAGCCCGAGGATGGGTTAGCTACTTCAGAGGACGAGCAGCGGAGACTTGCGAGGTTCAAGAAGTATGATCCCCCAGTGTTCAGTGGATTAGCACCAGACGATGCCTTGGGATTTCTAGAGGAGTGTCATCGTATTCTTCGCACTATGGGCATAGTGGAGTCCAGCGGGGTTTCTTTCACTGCTTTTCAGCTTCGGGGAGCCGCCTATGATTGGTGGCAGACTTATGAGATAGACAGTCCAATCGAGGCTGCTACACTGACTTGGACCCAGTTCTCAGATATGTTTATGAGAGATTTTGTTCCCTAGAGTCTCAGGGATGCATGGCGTGCAGAGTTTGAGCATTTGCACCAGGGTGCTATGACTGTTTCAGAGTATGTTATCCGTTATGCCAGGTTGGCCAGGCATGCACCGGCTTTGGTTGCTACAGTTCGGGAGAGAGTTCGCAAGTTCATTGAGGGTCTTATTCCACCCATCAGATCTAGCATGGCTCGAGAGTCGGAGATGGACATTCCTTATCAGCAGGTAGTGAGAATTGCTTGGAGGATTGAGGGTATGCTCGCCAGGGAGCAAGGAGAGAGGGAGGCCAAGAGGTCTCGAGAGTTGGGTCACTACTCTGGTGCCCGTACCCCATCAGCAGGTCGTTATAGAAGAGGTTATTCGGGTCACCCTGTACATTCAGCTCTTCCAGCAGCCGGCAGTACTCCAGCTCTACCTCCACCTTAGGAGCCTTATTATGCACCTTTAGTTTCTAGCGCGCCTCCTACGCGGGGTGCTTCCAGAGGTCAGTCCAACAGACCTGGCCCTAGTCAGTCACAGGCACCGCGTCCTCCTAGATATTGTTATGAGTGTTGTGATACACGTCACTTGGTGAGGGATTGCCCCAGACTTGGGAGGAGGGCGCCCCCACAGACTTCTCAGCCACAGCGTGCTCCTCATGGTTCTTAGGCCATGTTCACAGCTCCAGCTACTACCCCACCTGCCCAACCGGTTAGGGGTGGAGGTCGGGGAGATAGAGGTCGCCCTCGAGAGAGGGGTCGGGCCAGATATGATTGTATTCCTGCTCGCACTGAGGTTGTTGCCTCCGACTCCGTCATTACAGGTATTATATTAGTTTGTCACGGAGAGGCATCGGTTCTATTTGATCCAGGCTCTACTTACTCTTATGTGTATTCTTATTTTGCTCCGTATTTGGGTGTGCCTCGGGATTCTTTGAGTGCCCCCGTTTATGTTTCTTCTCCTGTGGGATATTCTCTTGTTGCGGACCGCGTTTATTGGTCATGTTTGGTTACTATTTGTGGTTTTGAGACCAGAGCAGATTTATTGTTACTCGGTATGGTGGATTTTGACATTATTCTAGGCATGGACTAGTTGTCGCCCCATTTTGCTATTCTTGATTGTCACGCTAAGACCGTGACGCTGGCTATGTCAGGTATCCCGCTTGTTGAGTGGAGTGGTACTTTAGATCATACTCCCAATAGAGTTATCTCTTTTCATAAAGCTCAACACATTGTTGAGAAGGGGTGTGCCACGTATTTGGCTTATGTGATAGGTCTTTGTGTTGATACCCCTTCTGTTGATTCTGTTCCTGTGGTATGGGATTATCCCGATGTATTTCTAGCTGATCTTCCGGGCATGCCGCCTGATAGAGACATTGATTTTGGCATTGATCTGTTGCTGGGCACTCAGCCCATTTCCATTCCTTCGTATCATATGGCTCCTCCTAAGTTGAAGGAGTTGAAGGATCAGTTGCAGGAATTGCTTGGTAAGGGTTTTATTCGATCCAGTGTTTCACCGTGGGGTGCTCCTATTTTGTTTGTGAAGAAAAGGGATGGTTCTATGCGCATGTGTATTGACTACCGCCAGTTGAACAAGGTTACAGTGAAGAACCGTTATCCTTTGCCTCGTATAAATGATCTGTTTGACCAGCTTCAGGGCGCACAGGTGTTTTCTAAGATTGACTTGCGCTCAGGTTACCATCAGTTGAAGATTCGGGAGCCAGATATCCCGAAACCTGCCTTCAGGACTCGATATGGCCATTACCAGTTCCTTGTTATGTCATTTGGGCTGACCAATGCCCCTGCAGCTTTCATGCATTTGATGCATAGTGTGTTCAGGCCATATCTTGACTCGTTCGTGATTGTTTTTATTAATGATATTCTGGTGTATTCCCGGAGTCGGGAAGATCATGAGCAGCACCTGAGGACCGTGCTTCAGACCTTGAGGGAGAAAACGTTATATGCAAAGTTCTCAAAATATAAGTTTTGGCTGAGTTCGGTGGCATTCTTAGGCCATATGATTTCTAGTGAGGGTACCCGGGTGGATCCGAGGAAGGTAAAGGCCGTGCAGAGCTGGCCCAGGTCGTCCTCAGCTACATAGATTCGCAGTTTCCTTGGCTTGGCGGGTTACTACCGTCGTTTCGTGGAGGGATTTTCATCGATTGCTGCCCCTATGACTAGATTGACCCAGAAGGGTGCCCCATTTCAGTGGATATAGGAGTGTGAGGCGAGCTTTCAGAAGCTCAAGACAGCTTTGACTACACCCTAATCTTGATGTTGCCTACCGGTTCGGGGTCTTATACTGTCTATTGTGATGCCTTGAGAGTTGGCCTTGGAGCAGTGTTGATGCAGGACAGTAGGGTGATTGCCTACGCATCCAGACAACTGAAGATACATGAAAATAATTACCCTGTCCACGACCTTGAGTTAGCTTCCATTGTTCATGCCTTGAAGATCTAGCGACATTATTTATATGGAGTGCCTTGTGAGATCTATACTGATCACCGGAGTTTGCAGCACTTGCTCAAGCAAAAGGATATCAATATGCGTCAGAGAAGGTGGTTAGAGCTGCTGAAGGATTATGACATCAATATCCTGTATCACCCGGGCAAGGCCAATGTGGTAGCGGATACCTTGAGTCGCCGGGCGGAGAGTTTCGGGAGTTTGGCATACCTACCAGCTTCAGAGAGGCCTATGGCGATGGATGTTCAGGCCTTAGCCAGCCATTCGTGAGATTGGATCTTTCAGAGCCCAATCAGGTTCTAGCTTGTGTGGTTTCCCGATCTTCCTTATTTGATCGTATCAGGGAGCAGCAGTATGAGAACCCTCATTTACTTGTCCTTAAGGACAAAGTTCAGCGTGGAGATACCAGGGATGTGACCATTGGAGATGATGGAGTATTAAGGATGCAGGGCCGAATTTGTGTGCCCAATGTTGATGATCTTCGAGAGATGATTCTAGCAGAGGCCCATAGTTTGCGGTATTCCATCCATTCGAGTGCCGCGAAGATGTATCAGGACCTGAGGCAGCATACTGGTGGAGGCGGATAAAGAAGGATATAGTTGGATATGTGTCTAGATGTCTCAACTGCCAATAGGTGAAGTATGAGCACCAGCGTCCGGGTGGGTTGCTCCAGCAGATAGAGATTCCAGAGTGGAAATGGGAGCGCATCACCATGGATTTTGTATCTTGACTTCCACTGACCTTGAAGAAGTTTGATTCCATTTGGGTTATTGTGGACCGGCTGACCAAGTCCGCTCATTTTATTCCTATGTGTACCACTTATTTATCAGAGCAGTTGGCGGAGATTTATATCCCGGAGATCGTCCGTCTGCCTGGGATTCCAGTATCTATCATTTCAGACAGAGGTACTCAGTTTACATCGCGGTTCTGGAGAGACGTGCAGCAGAAGTTAGGCACTCGGATGGAGTTGAGCACAGCATTTCACCCCCGGATGAACGGACAGTCCGAGCGTATTATTCAGATTCTCGAGGATATGCTCCGTGCGTGCGTGATTGAGTTTGGAGGATCTTGGGATCATTTCTTGCAACTGGCAGAGTTTGCTTACAACAATAGTTATCAGTCCAGCATTCAGATGGCGCTATATGAGGATTTATATGGCAGGAGGGGTAGATCCCCGGTGGGTTGGTTTGAGTCGGGTGAGGCTAGGCTATTGGGCATAGAGATAGTACAGGATGCATTGGATAAGGTTAAGACGATTCAGGATAGACTCCGTACAGTCCAGTCCAGACAGAAGAGTTACGCGGACAGGAAGGTTCGTGATGTTTCATATATGGTTGGTGAGCGGGTTCTGCTTCGGGTCTCGCCTATGAAAGGCGTTATGAGGTTTGGGAAGAAAGGAAAGTTGAGTCCGAGATTTATTGGCCCTTTTGAGATCTTGAGGCGAGTTGGGGAGGTTGCTTACGAGCTTGCCTTACCTCCCAGCCTGACCGAAGTTCATCCGGTATTTCATGTTTTGATGCTCCGGAGGTATCACGGTGATCCGTCGCACGTGTTGGATTTTAGTTCATTCTAGTTGGACAAGAATCTATCCTATGTTGAGGAGCAAATGGCTATTTTGGACAGGCAGATCAGAAAGTTGAGGTCAAAAAACATAGCTTCAGTGAAGGTTCAGTGGCGGGGTTAGCCGGCCGAGGAGGTGACTTGGGAGACCGAGCAGGATATGCGCAGAAGTTACCCTCATCTTTTCCCTAGTTTAGATATGTTCTCTATGCTCATTCGAGGACGAACGAATGTTTAAGTGTAGGAGAATGTGACGACCCGGCCGGTCATCTTAAGAATTTATGCCCCGATCCCCCGTTAACTGCTTCCCCTAAGTCCATTTCTGCTATTTTGGTTTGCCGGGACGTTCGGTGTTGAGTTTCGGAGTGTTTTGGGACACTTAGTCCCTAAATGAGAGCTTAAGTGTTGAAAAGTGGTGCGTAGTTGGAACAGTGTGAAGACGAACTTGGAATGGAAATCTGATGGTTCCGTTAGCTCCGTTAGGTGATTTAGGGGTTGGGAGCGTGTTCGGAATTTATTTTGGAAGTTCGTAGCTCATTTAGGCTTGGAATGCCGAAGTTTGAATTTTATAAGTTTCCGGTCCGATAGTGAGTTTTTGATTCAAGGGTCGGATTGGAATTTCGGAAGTTACAGTAGTTCCGTCATGTCATTTGGGATGTGTGTGCAAAATTTCAGGTCATTCGGACGAGGTTCGGGTAGGTTTTTGATCGAAAGCGTGTTTTGTTGGAATTTGAATTTCTTAGGCTTGAATCTTTGATTAATTCGGGTTTCCAAAGTTGTTTTAGGTGTTTTTAAGATTGGTACAAGTTTGAATAAGGTATTAGGTGGTATTGGTGCTTTTGGTTGAGGTCCCGGGGGCCTCGGGATGATTTCGGGTGGTTAACGGAAGAATTTTAGAAGTTGAGAGGTAGCAGTTCTGCTGCTTCTGGTATCTTTTCGCTTCTGCGGCTTGGGAACCGTAGAAGCGGAGCCGCAGAAGCGGCCTTGGTCATCACAGAAGCGAAATTTGGACTCCTCAGCTATTCTGCAGGTGCGGAAGGTTTGACCGCAAATGCAGTTCGCACCTGCGAGATTTGTACCGCAGAAGCGAAACCTGGCCCATTAAGTGAAAACCGCAGAAGCGGCTTGGTTTCCGCAGAAGCGGTCCCTTGTCCGTAGAAGCAGAAATCCCTATTCAGAAATAGAAATGTCGAGGGTTTGAGTTCATAAGTTACAAAAATCAATTGAGAGCTCGGGAGAGGGCGATTTTGAGTGGGTTTTGAAGAGAAGATTATTGGGTAACGTTTCTTTAATCCCTTCTAGTTATATTTCATCATTTTGTAGTTAAATCCATCATTAAAATTCGAATTTGGGACTAAAATTTGAGGAATTTGGTTAAAACTTCTTAGACCAAACTTTTGAGTTTTGAGTGAGCATTTGACCTCCGATTTGGGAGATTTTTAAAT
>MU789026.1:94321-113034 GCA_026770625.1 Nicotiana glauca
ATATATAGATAAAAGTGAGTAACATAGTTTTACCAATACCATTAATTCGTTACAAATGAAAATAAGAATTACCACATAATTTTGTCTCATTGACATCATGTTGATTTGTTAGTTGGTCAAAAGGGCACAAGTTAAAGATGTTCATATGAAATGAAGGATCATTTGTTTCCTCAACAAATGTCTTTTGAGTAAATGTTAGCCTCAGGTTGTGTGTCGTAGTCCTCAACTTCAGATTATTTGGTCCGACGACAAAGTAGTTCATACGATATAAGCGAAGTTCATGTATCTTGTTTTGAAAAAACTTGAGAACATACTTTCCGATTGAAGCATGTATACGATCACCCTACAAAATCAGATTCATTATTAGCGTGAAATTATAAGCTCGTATATACCGGAGATCACTGCCTAAAGTTATCCTACCTATTTCATATGAAAAACCAGAATGCTATATAGAGAATTTATGCGACTTAAGTGAAGTTATCCTAAAGATTTTATATCAAAAGCCAAAATGCTATATAGAGAAGTTGTATACCATATACATACAAATCTGTAAGTGTCACGACCCAAAACCCCGCACTAGTCGTGATGGCGCCTCTCGTGAAGACAAGGCCAGCCAACTAACCCAATTAGTGCCTTTCAAAGTAGTTAAACATAAATGAATAGAAAAATACGACTTAAGGACATTAATTAATGAAGTTTACAACCCAACACAACCCGACTGGGGTGTCACAAGTCACGCGCATCTAGAGAAGTCTAAATACAACTACAGGCCCAACAATATACAGAATAAAATTTAGAACCAAAGGAAGTAATCCGGTGCCGCGAACGCTGGTGGTCACCCTACTCAGCTACGATAGCAATACCTTCAACCAGCTTAAAATCCATTACCGGGTGAACAATACCTGCATCTGCACGCGAGGTGCAGGGAGTAAAGTGAGCACTCCAACTGAGTGAGTAATAAAAGTAAATAATAACTGAGCAGCAAGAAATCACGTAAAGCAACCAACATTCTATACAGAAGCCGGGTACAATTTTTTGAGAAAAACAGTGAAATCTGTGAAATCTTTAGAAATACCTTGGCTCTTTTCAAATCTCTTTCGAAAATGATCTCTTCAATAATTACGAAAACGATTTCAAAATAGTTAGTGCTGATAAGCACGGAAAAATCTGCCCTTCGAGCACAAATTCCACGGTATAACAGGTAAAGAGGCAAATAAGCATGCAAGATGAGCACATAAAAGCTCGCCCCTCGGGCAATATCTCAGACTGAACCAGCCCCTCGGGCTCACTCTCAACAACACTCTCGTCCCCTCGGGCTCTCTCTCTCTCTCTTAGATCACTCTCAGAAACAGTATCACATAGTAACCATTGCGGCGTGCAGCCCGATCCACATATCACTGCGGCGTGCAGCCCGATCCATAGCTCGTTGCGGCGTGTAGCCCGATCCATATGGGTACCCGCGCTCACTGTGGGGGTGCAGACTCCGGAGGGGCTCCTACAACCCAAGCACTATATCATTGTGGCGTGCAGTCCGATCCAATATATACATACTGCGGCGTGCAATCTGATCCATATAATATACTACTGCGGCATGCAGTCCGATCCATATAATATACTACTGCGGCGTGCAGTCCGGTCCATATAATATACTACTGCAGCGTGTAGTCTGATCCATATATAATCCTCACATCCAGGTCCTCGGCCTCACATCCCTCAATGTATCCTCACATCTGGCCCTCGACCACACTCAGTCAGAATATCATCACAAGCCCCTCGGGCATTAGTAAAACAGTAGTTCTCAGCCCAAATTATCATTTAAAATATCATTTAAGACTCAAATCTGAGTAAAAGTGGCTGAGTTGAAAAAAATAGTGGAGAAACAATATGACTGAGTTCAAGTAATGAGTCAAAACAATGAGGAAACCATGAAAATAATCCCCGAAGGGTTCAAATAATTGGCACGAAGCCCAAATACGGCAATCAACCCAAACAACAGTGATAACAAATAAATTCCAGCTAAATATGCGGTAAATTAATCAATCGGGACGGACCAAGTCACAATCCCCAGTGGTGCTCTAACCCACGCCCACTATCCGGCGTGCAAGTCACCTCAATATAGCACTACGATGTGCAATCCGAGGTTTCAAACCCTCAGGATATCATTTACAATCATTACTCACCTCGAACCGGTGAAATCTCTAGCTCGCTATGCCCTTGCCTCGCAAATCAACCACCTCACGCATCGAATCTAGACAAAACCACAACGAATACGTTACAATAGGCTAAGGGAATATAACACAATCGAAAAGACTCAAAAAACATCAAAATTCACGAAGTTGGCAAAACCCGAGCCCCGGTCCCACTTCTCAAAAAATTAGAAAATTAACATAACCGGATTCCTTATCTCTCCACGAGTCTATACATATCAAATTTACCAAAATCGGAGACCATTTGACCCCTCAAATTCCATTTTGAAATACCAAATTCCCAAGCCCTAGCTTTACCTTCTTTTGATGAATTTCCACAAATTTCCATGTTAATTCTACCATTAAATCATGTATTAAGGTCAAGGAACTCACCTCCAATCACACCTAGTCGAAATCCCCTTCAATTTCTGTCCAATAGCTCTCAAGGTTGCTCAAAAATGGTGGAAATGAGACTTGGTTCGATGAAATGTCTAATAAAAACCTTCTGCCCAGGCTTATTTTCCTCTATGCGAAACCGAGGGACCTCTCGCGTTCGCGATGAACAAAATCCATCTCTGCCAAAAATACCCTTCGCGAACACGGTTGCGCCCAAGCGAACGCGAAGGTCTGGAACCTTAAGCTTACGCGAACGCGGACAGTACCATGCGAACGCGAAGGGCAAAAGCCCTGGAACCCAACTCCTTATACGCGAACGCGTATGCCTTCACGCGAACGCGATGACTCAACACCTGATCCTTCCGCAATTGCGAGACCCAAGATGCGAACGTGAAGGCCAAAACACTGGTCCAGAAATTCCCTTATACGCGTTCGTGACTCACCAATGCGAACGCAAAGACCAATTCTTCTGCAACAAAATAGCTGGAAACCTGCAATCTTCAAAGGCCAAAATTGGTCCGATTGACCATTCGAAATCACCCCAAGGCCCCCGGGACCTCAACCAAAAGCACCAACCCATCTTAAAACATCATTCAAACTCGCTCCAATCATCATAACACATCCAACAACGCTAAAATCATCAATTCTCACCAAATTCAAGCCTAAGTTTCTCAAAAACTTCTGAAACACGCATGCGATCAAAAACCCGACCAAACGGTGTCCGAATAACCTGAAATTTTGCACAAACATCCCAAATCGCTCAACGAAGCTACTGAAACTCTCAAAATTCCATTCCGACCCTCGGATCAAAATCTCACCTATCAATCGAAATTTGCCAAAATACTAACTTCGCCAATTCAAGCCTAATTCCACACCGGACCTCCAAAATCAATTCCGATCACACTCCTACGTCACTAATTATCCCCCGAGGCTAACTGAATCACCGGAAATCACATCAGAGCCCTATAACTCATAAGTCAACCTCCGATTGACTTTTCCAAGCCAAGCCTTCCTTAAAGAGACTAAGTGTCTCATTTTCCACCAAAACCAATCCAAATCAACTCTAACACACCAAATACTGATAATGAAACATGAAGAAGCATAAAATGGGGGAAACGGAGTGGTAACTCATGAGACGGCAGGTCGGGTCGTCACAGTAAGATAACTTCCTCAAAACTACGAAATATGAAGCCATTCTGCCGAACTTGAACGTAGAAGTATATAGACAACAGCAGTCGCATATAAATTTTAGGAGTGAAGATATGCTGAACAATGTATAAGAAGCAGAATGGTACAACACTTAAGTTATATCAACAATCAGTCGCATATAAGTTTTATATATACAAATCTTTATGCTATTTTATGAATGATGTTTATGAAGGATACTATCACGACCCAGATTTCCCACCATCGGGAGTCATGATGGCGCCTACTAACGGAGCTAGGCAAGCCAAACATTTTAAACATTCCCTGATTTTACCTCAACAATAACAATATAAATATAACGGTCATTTAAATAAAAGCAGAAGTCTTTAAAATATAGATAACTGAAAACCCAAAAAAAAAAAGCGGAAGTTTAACATTCCTCTAACCAAGACTGGTGTCACTACCTCACGAACTACTAAAGAGTGCTACAAACAAGTCTGAATAGAAAATACATAAATGTATGTCTCGGTATAATGAAAACAAACTGAAAATATGGAAAGGGACTCCGGCCTGTGAACGCCAGCTAGGCTACCTCGTAAGTCCCTGGACTGCAGTAGCTCCCGATCAATATCCTATTATTGTGGTCCAAAAGCTGCTCCGATACCGTGATCTGTGCAAAAGAGCATAGAAGTGTAGCATCAGCACAACCGACCCCATGTGCTGGTAAGTGCCTGGCCTAACCCCGGCGAAGTAGTGACGAGGCTAGACAAGACGACCAAATCAACCTGTGCAGTTCAATATATATATATATGCAATAAAAGGAAAGAATACAGAAATTAAACAGTTAAGAGGGAGGGAAGCATACTATGGGGGAGTACAGTCCGGATATAAAGTCAACAATTCAAGTAAGAAATAGGGCAATAACAATAATTAATGAGAGTAGGAAAATCAACAGTTGCACGGCATCAACCTTCGTGCTTTTACTATCATTCTCACTAAAAGCAGTCAAATAAGGTGCACGGCATCACCCTTCGCGCTTTCCCTCACATAACTCTCATATCATGGCACAGAATGATCCTTCCTGCAATTATAATCAAATCAGAGCACGGAATGTTCCTTCGTGCATAAATAATCAAAACATGGCACGGAATGACCCTTCGTGCATTATCACTCTTCCTCACCCAAACAGTAATCACAACCAAATGGGGCGAGGGGATAAAAAATTAATAAGAAATGTCCCGGCAAGGAAAATACACAATTAAGCAGCTAAATCCCGGCAAGGGATTAATCATATTTCTTCCCATTTCTTTCATTTCTTATTCAATAGTCTTTTTAATGTTCGAGCCAACGCTCCAAAGACTTTACAATTCACAATCAATTCTCATACTCTTCGCATTACATAGTATTTATCAATTAACATGGAAGAGTCATAACAAGATCAGATAGGTACAAACACGGACCCACGGTCATGCTAGACACCGGTGTATAGATACTCGTCACCATGCCTATACACCGTACTCGATCATTTAGCAATTAGCAAATAATAACACTCTAATCCTATTCCCTCAAGCCAAAGTTAGATCAAACACTTACCTCGAAGGTTTATGGCCAACTCAATCCTCAAGCAACGCTTTTCCTTTCAAACTTGGCTCAAATTCAATCGTATCTATACACAATTGATTTAATATCATCAATAATACTCAACAATCTAATCCAAATGCCTAAATATATTTTTTTCCAATATTCTGCCCAAAATTTGCAAAACTAACCCTGGGCCCGCTTGGTCAAAATACGAGGTACGAACCAAAATGAATTCACCCATTCATCCACGAGCCCGAATATATAATTTGCTTTCAAGTTCGACCCCAAAAAGAGGTCTAATTCATGAAATCCTTGAAAACCCTAACTCTACCCAGTTCTCTAATTTTCTACCTATTTTCACATGATTTAGGCTTAGAAACTTACTAATTAATGAAGCATAATGAAGGAAAGAAGTAGGAAATTACTTACCCAAGTGGTCTTGAAGAATAAGGACTTAAATGGCTTCCTAAGGCTTAGGGAAGAAGAGGGTTCGTGAGAAAAATGCCTAAGTCTCGAAACTATTCTTTTTTGAACATTTTTATAAAAAATCATTAGGCGTATTTACTCTATACGATCGCAGAAGGAGGCTTGCAATCGCATAGGGGAAGGGAAAATTGACCACTGCGATTGCAGATGTGGTCATGCGAACGCATAGAAGAAAAGGGGTTGTGCATATCGAGGTTGGTTTAACGAAACGCGATCGCGGAAGCTTAATGCGATCGCATAGAACGAAGGGGCTAAGGTACGCGATCGCAGAGGAGTTCATGCGATTGCATAGAACAGAAAATGGACCTGATCAATTAACCCTACGCGATCGCAGAAAGATGTATGTGATCGCAGAGTGCAATTTACCTGAACACCAGCAACAGCAGTTTTCTACAATTTCTTAAGTTCAAACACCCCGAAACACCTCCAAAAACACTCCCGAGCCCTCGAGGCTCCTAACCAAACACACACACTAACTCAACAACCGCATACGAACTTAACCGAACGATCAAATCGCCATAACAACATCAAAATCACTAAATCAACCCTCAAAATTATCATTTTTCATTTTTTAACTTCATAAACTTAAAATTTTAGATATTTAGGTCCGAAACACGTCAAATGACATCCGATTTCAACCAAATTTTACAGAAAGAGCTTAAACCATGTATAAGACTTGTACCGGGCATCGGAACCAAAATACGAGCCCGATACCACAGTCTTTTAATCAAATTTCATTTCCATTTTCCTTAATAATTTCAAAAAAAACAATTTCACAAAAAAATTCATTTCTCTAGCCTAGAACCTCGGAATTCAATTTCGGGCATACGCCCAAGTCCCATATTTTCCTACGGACCTTCCGAGACCGTCAAATCACGGGTCCGTGTCCATTTGCCAAAAATGTTGACCAAAGTCAACTTTAATCATATTAATATCAAAATTCACCATTTTTCACACAGAATTCATATCTAAACTGTCCTGTTGTGCACGCAAATCGAGGCAATTAATAATGAGGTTTTCAAGGCCTCGGAAGCACGTAATGAATAAGGAAACAGGTGATGACCCTTTGAGTCGTCACAGATACAGAGAAGTAAAAGTTCCGAGGTCTGCAAAATTAGAATGGAAAGGGCTAGTAAGGCTATTAATCTAACAGCTATAATTCTTGAATTTGCACATCCCAATTCAGATAGCTACATCAGTGAAAAATATAAGTTTTATGAACAATCAATAAGAACCAAAATGCTACAAAAGTTATGCGTAAAGATGAAAAAATATCCGAAACTTAGCAGGCTGCCACAAAACAGATGAACCTAGGAAAATCAACTTCATCAACTTTCACATAATGCTGGATTAATCTGACTTATATGTGACTGATGTAGTTGCCCAAGTCCTCCTTATATAGAATGCGACTACATTAATAAGTTTGGAAGTATGAAAAAGTTTGATATGTTACCTTAGAATCCTGTAAAACCAATTCAATTGAATATGGTATTTCCGACTTAAAGCGATCCGGCATTACCCACATTCGAACGACTCTAACTTTGAGGTTCCATTGCATTGAGTTGCCTGAAATTTGTTTGATATCAAAAATTTGTGTCGCCATATTTGCAAATTAAATTAATCAGAATGGTATATTTAGCAGATTAAATATGAAGTTGAAAAGGTTTTGAAAATGTAAAGCACATAAATCCGATATATATAGATGTGCAGATAAAATATGGTTTTTTGAATTGGAAGGCCACATTTGGGAGGTAAATCAATGGTGGGATAATGGAGAGGTTTTTGGAGCAGCGTCAGTAAGGCAAAACGTGGGAGTGAAAGCCAAAACGTGGGTATTGAATTACCTGTGAGTGTAGGAGTAATGGATCCCATAAATTGAGGGAGATTTGAATTACCTGTGCGTGTGGGACTTTTAAGGCATTAGGAGATTTGAGAATTTCTGTGAACGTGTGGGACATTAAAGCTCCAACTATATTGGAGAGTTGTCCAATTTTTTAACAGGTATTAGCATTAGGTCATTCCACTTGTCACTCCCAAATTGGTTTGCCTTTGTTATTATATATAGATAGATTATTCAAACCGAAAGTTACCAAACCGAAAGGAGATACATAATAAAGTATACCAACTCCAAGAAAGACGATACATAATCTATATATGACAGTGTAAAACATACAGGTTTATGCAACTTAAGTGAAGTTATCCTAAAGATTTTATATCAAAATCCAAAATGCTATATAGAGAAGTTGTATACCATATACATACAAATCTGTAGGATAAAGGCAAAACTACGAAATATGAAGCTGTCACGACCCATTTTCCATAATAGGTCATGATGGCGCCCGACACCATTTGTCAGGCCAGCCAACGCGGAATTATAATTCAATTCGCATTTTACCTTTGCCAAAAACCACTATAACGGATTTTTCCAATTTAAGGTTAAAACCAGTAAAGATCAATAATGTATAAAGATAGTTATACAACCCAAAATAAGTGTCTACCACTGTGTGTGCTAGAACCTGGTGTCATAAGCTACGGGCAACAAGTAGAATATACACCACAGAATAATACCCTACCCTACTGTCTGAATCAGGATAGACAGAAACAACAAAAAAAAATACAAAGGAAGACTTCTTCGGCTACGGATCGGCATGAAAGGAAAGCAGCTCACCGTAGAAGTCCCAAACGTGCTCACTGATACGCACCAGAATGATGTCTGGATCCACCTGCCTCAAATCCTGTACATTTAAGTACAGAAGCGTAGCATGAGTACATAAACAACATGTACCCAGTAAGTATCCCGTCTAATCTCGAAGAAGTAGAGACGAGAAGTCGACTCGATACTTACTAAGGTCAATTAATATTGAGAATCATTTAAACAAGCAGGTATAACTCAAATCATAAATCTTCCAAGTATAAAGTAGAAATCCTTCCTTTAACCTTTCATAGAGTTTGTTCATTCATGTTTAAGTATTTAAGCAAATCTGGAATTTTAACCACAAGTAGAAGCTAGATAACTCATACACAAATAACCACCGAGGAACGTACAGCCCGATCCAACAGAAAAGTAAATGTGCACTGCCGAGGGTCGAATGACTCGAACCATAGATGCATCTATTACCCCGCTCGCGAATCATACGTGCGACGCAGTAAAAATGTAAATCACAATTACCCCGCTCGCGAATCATACATGCGACGCAGGTACACATAAAAATACATGTTCTTCCAAGTACGTGTCAATTCTCTTTCAATAAATTCCAGAATAAATGAAATTGAATTCCTTTAGAATTTTAGCGTCCAACTCGTTAGGATCTAAACAATTCAACAACCAACAAGATTACAAAAATTTCACATATAACATGCTTTAGGATCCTAGACTACCCGGACTGTCATAAAGTCGCTACGCACGGACTCTCGTCACCTGGTACGTATGTAGCCCCCGCATATAAAGCAATTTGGTTATTTATTATACCTATGGGGATGTTTCCCTCTTACAAGGTTAGAAAGGAGACTCACCTCGCTTCGAAGCACGCTTCCAATATCAAGAACAAGCCCAACACCCTCAACGCGAAGCCGAACGAGCTCAGACTAATTAAAAAACGTAAGAACTAGTCAATAAAGATTTACAAGGTTGAATTCTAACTATTCAAGCAATTTTCCAACCATTAACACAAGTTTCCTAAATTCCGACCCCAGGCCCACGTGCCCGGATCCCGAGATTTTTCGAAGGAAGTTGTTCTCTATCACCTAAGGATCACAAGTTTATGATTTTTAGTTCATTACATGGAAAATTACAGGATTAAATCATAGTTTTTATTAAACCCTAGGTCTAGCTCTAATCCCTTGATTTTATCAAATTTTTAGTCTTAAATCTACCTAATGTTTATGCATTTGAACTAAAAGTGAGTGGTGATTACTTACCTTGATATGTTATGTTGAAACCTCCCCTTTGGAATCACCAAAATCGCCTAAGTGTTGAGAGTAATGGGGAAGAAATGAGCTTGAGCCCGTATTAAATGAACTTTCTGTCCCCAGATATTTTCGCATTTGCGGAATTATTTCCGCTTCTGCGGTATCCGTTTTTGCGGAAAGTGGCCGCTTCTGGGGCTTCTGAAATTTGGGGCTCGACCGCTTCTGCGGTATGGGGGCCGCACAGGCGAAACCGCTTCTGCGGTCCCTGGGCCGCTTCTGCGGTTTCCCAGAACATGGTCCTTTCCGCTTCCGCGATAAGGCGACCGCTTCTGCGGTCTCGCTTCTGCGGTCCAAGAGCCGCAGAAGCGGTTATTACAGAAGCAGTAGATAAGGTTTTTCCTAAGTTTTCAACTTCACTCGAACCTCGACCATTTGACGCTCGGGGCTTCCGAGCCCCGACCGAACATACCGACAAGTATAAAATCACGAGGCGGACCTACTCGAACCCTCAAAATGCCTAAAACGACGCTAAATCAAAGAATCAACCCCAAAACCAAATGATTCAACTTATTGAACCTTCAAGTCCTAAATGTCCTCCTAACGGGTCAAAACGCCGTTAAACTATTCGGATTGACACCAAACTTTACATGCAAGTCTTAACTGATATTTCGGACTTGTACCAAGTTTCGTAATCGAAATCCGAACCCGATACCTAGGAAAACGATGATTTCTTAGTTTATTTAGATCTTTGAAACTTAAACTTAACAATTGTACATACAAATTTATTACTCGGGCTAGCAACCTCGGAATTCGATTCCGGGCATACGCCCAGGTCCAATATTTTCCCACGGACCCTCATAAATTGTCAAATCACGATTCTGGGTCTGTTTCCCCAAAATGTTGACCAAAGTCAAACTTGGCCTTTTTAAAGAACTTAAAGAAGCAATTAGGCTTAATCTTGCTCAAAATTCTTCTAACTTCCGAACCATCCGTCCCCGCAAGTCATAATTTAGCAAAAGCAAGTGCGGAAAGTATGATTTAAGGGAACGGGGTTCGAAAATGCAAAATGACCAGTCGGGTCATTAAATTCTCCACCTGTTAAACAAACGTTCGTCCTCGAACGAGCATAGAAAAGTACCTGGACTGCTGAATAAATGGGGATATCGGCTCTGCATGTCCACCTCGGACTCCCAGGTCGCCTCCTCGATCGGTTGGCCCCTCCACTGGACCCTTACCACAGAAATCCTCTTGGACCTCAACTGGCGGTCCTGTCTATCAACAATGGAAACTGGTACCTCCTCATAGCCCAAGCTCTCGTCTACCTGAATGGTGCTGAAATCCAACACGTGTGAATAGTCGGCATGATACTTCCGAATCATCGATACATGGAAGACTGGATGAACTCCTGATAAACTGGGAGGTAAAGCAAGCTCATAGACAACCTCTCCAACTCGCCTCAACACCTCGAAGGGGCCAATAAATCTTGGGCTCAACTTTCCCTTCTTTCCGAACCTCATAATGCCCTTTCATGGGCGAAACCTTTAAGAGAACCTTCTCGCCAACCATAAGTGATACATCGCGCGCCTTCTGATCCGCGTAACTCTTTTGCCTGGACTGAGCTATGCGGAGCCTCTCCTGAATCAACTTTACCTTATCCAAGGCATCCTGAACCAAATCTATACCAAGCAACTTAGCCTCACCAAGCTCAAACCACCCGACAGGAGAACGACAATGCCGACCATATAATGCCTCATACGGGGCCATCTCTATGCTGGTCTGATAGCTGTTATTATATGCAAATTCCGCCAAGGGTAAGAACCGATCCCACTGCCCTCCAAAGTCAATCACACATGCTCTAAGCATATCCTCTAAAATCTGAACTGTCTGCTCCAACTGCCCGTCGGTCTGAGGATGGAATGTCGTGCTAAGCTCTACACGGGTCCCCAACTCACTCTGAACAGCTCTCCAGAAGTGGGAAGTGAACTGAGGGCATCTGTCTGATATGATGGAGACCGGCACACCGTGCAATCTCACTATCTCCCGAATGTAAATCTGGGCATATCTCTCCGTCGTATAAGTGGTCGCCACCGGAATGAAGTGAGCTGACTTGGTCAACCTATCCATAATAACCCACACTAAATCAACCTTCTGCTGAGTCCGCGGCAACCTAACTACGAAATCCATAGTGATACGCTCCCACTTCTATTCCGGAATGGGCATCCGCTGAAGTAGGCCACCTGGCCTCTGGTGCTCATGCTTGAACTGCTGGCAATTCAAATATTTAGCTGCATACTTCGCAATGTCCTTCTTCATCCTCCGCCACCAGTAATGCTGCCTCAAGTCATGGGACATCTTCGTAGCACCTAGATGAATGGAGTACCTCGAACTGTGGGCCTCCTCTAGGATCCTCTCTCTCAAGCCATCAACATTAGGAACACATACATGGGCCTGAAGCCGTAACACACCATCCTCGCCAATAGAAATCTCCTTGGCACCTCCCTGAAGTACCGTCTCTCTGAGAACTGCCAAATGTGGATCATCAAGCTGTCGGACCTTAATCTCCCCCAACAACGAAGACTGAGCAACCACACATGCTAGGACCCGGCTGGGCTCTGAATATCCAATCTCACAAGTCTGCTAGCTAAAGACTGAACGTCCAAAGCTAATGGTCTCATCTCAGCAGGAATGAATGCCAAGCTACCCATACTCTCCGCCTTCCTACTCAAGGCATCCGCAACCACATTTGCCTTGCCTGGATGATAAAGAATGGTAATATCATAATCCTTTAGTAACTCAAGCCACCTGTGCTGCCTCAAATTAAGATCCCTCTGCTTGAACAGATGTTGCAAGCTGCGATAATCTATATAAACCTCACATGACACTCCATATAAATAATGCATCCATATCTTAAGAGCATGAACAATCGCCGCCAACTCTAGATCGTGCACAGGGTAATTTTTCTCATGAACCTTCAGCTAACGTGAAGCATATGCAATAACTCGCCACTCCTACATCAATACACATCCCAAGCCGACATGAGAAGCGTCGCAATACACTGTATACATCCCTGAACCGGAAGGCAATACCAGGACTGGTGTCGTAGTCAAAGCCGTCTTGAACTTCTAAAATCTCTCCTCACAATCAACGGACTAATAAAACGGGGCACCCTTTTGGGTCAATTTGGTCATAGGTGATGCAATAGATGAAAAGCCCTGCACAAATCGCCGGTAATAACCTGCTAACCCCAAGAAACTCCTGATCTCGGTCACCGAAGTAGGACATGGCCAACTCTGAACTGCCTCAATCTTCTTAGGATCCACTTTGATACCCTCTCTTGACACTACATGCCCCAAGAATACTACTGACTCTAGCCAAACTCACACTTGGAGGACTTAGCATAAAGCTTCTACTCTCGCAAGGTGTGAAGCACTACTCTCAAATGTTGCTCGTGCTCCCCCAGGCTACGCGAGTATATCAAGATGTCATCAATGAAGACGATAATAAAGGAATCAATATAGGGCCTGAACACCCTGTTCATCAAGTCCATAAATGCCGCTGGAGCATTAGTCAAGCCAAATGACATTACCAGAAACTCATAGTGGCCATACCTAGTCCTAAATGCAGTCTTCGGGACATCTGATTCCCGAATCTTCAACTAATGATTCCCTGACCTCAAGTCAATCTTAGACAACACCCTAGCACCCTACAGCTGGTCAAACAAATCATCAATACGGGGTAATGGATATTTTTTCTTGATGGTGACTTTATTCAACTGGCGGTAATCAATGCACATCCGCATATTCCTATCCTTCTACTTCACAAATAGCACTAGTTCACCCCAAGGCGATGCACTGGGCCTAACAAACCACTTTGCTAAAAACTCCTCCAACTGCTCCTTCAGCTCCTTAGGAGCCATACGGTATGGTGGGATAGATATAGGCTGAATGCCTGGAGCCAAATCAATACAGAAATCAATATCACAATCCGGAGGCATGCCAGAAACATTAGAAGGAAAAAAATCGGCGAACTCTCGGACTACTGGCACTGAATCAATCGTCGGAGACTCTGCTGTGGTGTCTCGCACATAGGCTAAATAAGCCAAACACCATTTCTCAACCATGCGTTGAGCCTTCGGGAAAGAAATAACCCGGCTAGGCGTATCAACTGTGGAACCCTTCCACTCCAATCTCGGCAACCCTGGCATCGCTAGTGAAACAGTCTTGGCATGGCAATCTAGAACAGCGTGATATGGAGATAACCAATCCATGCCCAGGATAACCTCAAAATAGATCATATCGAGCAATAGAAGATCTGCTCTAGTCTCAAAACCACATAAAGTAACCACACAAGACCGGTAGATCCGGTCCACAACCACAGAATCACCCACAGGAGTGGACACATGAACAGAAACATCCAAAGGCTCAGGAGAACTGACCAGGAATCAAGCAAATAGTGATGACACATATGAATAAGTAGAACCTGGATCAATCAATACTGAAGCACCCCTACCGCTGACGGAAATGATACCAGTGATGATAGCATCTGAGGCCAATGCATCTGGCCTAGCTGGAAGAGCATAGAATCTAGTCGGAGCACCGGCGGTCTGGCCTCCACCTGACGTAGTAGTAGCTAGCTGAACTCTCCTTGTCTGGCCTCCACCCCTGGGATGGCCTCTACCAATCTGCCCTCCACCTTTAGACGGCTGGACATCTGGTGCTGGGGCCATGGACTGCTGATCCTGCTGCACCGCCTTGCCCCGAAGTCTAGGACAAGTCCTCTTCATATGACCTGGATCTCCACACTCGTAACACCCTCTCGGTACCATAGCCTGATGCCCTAAAGTCTGAGCCTGATGACCTGAATACCCACTAGAAGACCCCTGAATGGCCGGTGGGCGATACGAACTCTCTGGTGTGGTGCTGGAGTGAGCACTGGAAGAACTTTGATAACCAGAATACTCGCCGAAAGAGCCCTGAATGGCTGGTGGGCGGTAAGAACTCTCCGGCATCGCACTGAAATAAGGCCTCGCTGGAGCACCTCAAGGAGGGGGTGGTGGTGCTGAGTATGGGGGCCTGATGGGCTGACCCCTCCCGAACTGACCTCTACCCCTAGCTGGGGCACCTCTGAACTCTCCGGAGAATATGGCCCTCTTGTCCTGCTGCATCTGCTCTCTACCTCTCATACGGTATCCCTCAATCCTGCGGGCGATCTCAATCACTAGCTGGTACCCTGTGCCCATCTCTACCTCTCGAGCCATACCAGACCGAATAGTGGGGTGCAATCCCGCAACAAACCTCCGCACTCTCTCTGTCTCTGTGGGAAGTATCATGAGGGCATGGCAGGACAGCCCCGAGAACCTCGCCTCATAATCGGTCACTAACATCTGACCCTACTCTAGATGCTCAAACTGATGATGCAGCTCTTCCCTCTCAGAGGGTGGAATGTACCGATCAAGGAATAACTGAGTGAACTGACCCCAGGTGAGGGGAGGAGAATCTGCTGGCCTTCTATGTGCATAGGACTGCCACCATCTATGGGCCCTACCCTCAAGCTGAAAAGTAGTGAAGTCAACTCCATGTGACTCTGATATCCTCATGTTATGCAGTCTGTCCCTCCACCTGTTGATGAAATCCTGGGCGTCCTCATGAAGCTCACCCCCGAAGACTGGAGGGTGAAGTCTGGTCCATCTGTCTAGTAACTTCTGCGGATCGAACTCCACAACTGGCCTGGGTGGGGGTTCCGCCACAGCAACTGGCTGAACCCCCTCTGCGGGTAGTGCACCCAGAGTCTGATATACCGCAGCTGCATGACCTGGAGCCTGATCAGTAGGGGTCTGTGGTCCCCCTCCTACCTGCGAAGCAGCCGGGTCTGGTGGAAATAAACCAGCCTGAGTCATAGTGTCCATGAACCAAAGCATGCGATCCATGACTTTCTGAAATCCCGACGCAGTCATGAAATCCACCGGGGTAGGCACAGTTGCGGGCACCTCGCCCTGCTCCTCAACAATGGGATCCCTCGTGGGACCTGCTGGTGGTGCATCTAGAATAGCTCTGGAATGCCCGCGTCCCCTACCATGGGTCGGTGCCCTCCCCCCGTATCTCCCTCGGCCTCTAGCAACTGGGGGAGCAGCTCCTCCCGGGTCCGAAACGTCGGCGGTACGAGTCCTCACCATCTGTGAGAGAATAGAAGAGGAAATTTAGTACACTGACCACTGCACGATGGAAAAATGAATAAAGTGTAGTCTTTCCTAACACCCTATAGCCTCTCGAAGATAAATACAGACGTCTCCGTACCGATCAACAAGACTCTATCAGCTTTGCCCTTAACTCGTGAGACCTACGTGAACCTAGTGCTCTGATACCATGTTGTCACGACCCATTTTCCATAATAGGTCATGATGGCGCCCGACACTATTTGTCAGGCCAGCCAACGCGGAAGTATAATTCAACTCTCATTTTACCTTTGCCAAAAACCACTATAATGGATTTTTCCAATTTAAGGTTAAAACCAGTAAAGATCAATAATGTATGAAGATAGTTATACAACCCAAAATAAGTGTCTACCACTGTGTGTGCCAGAACCTGGTGTCACAAGCTACGGGCAACTAGTAGAATATACACCACAGAATAATACTCTATCCTACTGTCTGAATCAAGATAGAAGAAACAACAAAAAAAATACAAAGGAAGACTTTTTCGGCTGCGGATCGGCATGAAAGGAAAGCAGCTCACCGTAGAAGTCCTAGACGTGCTCACTGATACGCACCAGAATGATGTCCAGATCCACCTGCCTCAAATCCTGTACATTTAAGTACAGAAGCGTAGCATGAGTACATAAACAACATATACCCAGTAACTATCCCGTCTAATCTCGAAGAAGTAGAGATGAGAAGTCGACTCAATACTTACGAAGGTCAATTAATAATGAGAATCATTTAGACAAGCAGGTATAACTCAAATCATATATCTTCCAAGTATGAAGTAGAAATCCTTCCTTTAACCTTTCATAAAGTTTGTTCATTCATGTTTAAGTATTTAAGCAAATCTGGAATTTTAACCACAAGTAGAAGCTAGATAGCTCATACATAAATAACCACCGAGGAACGTACGGCCCGATCCAACAGAAAAGTAAATGTGCACTGCCGAGGGTCGAACGGCTCGAACCATAGATGCATCTATTATGCCGCTCGCGAATCATACGTGCGACGCGGTAAAAATGTAAATCACAATCACCCCGCTCGTGAATCATACATGCGATGCAGGTACACATAAAAATACATGTTCTTCTAAGTACGAGTCAATTTTCTTTCAATAAATTCCAGAATAAATGAAATTGAATTCCTTTAGAATTGTAGTGTCCAACTCGTTAGGATCTAAACAACTCAACAACCAACAAGATTACAGAAATTTCACATATAACATGCTTTAGGATCCTAGACTACCCGAACTATCATAAAGTCGCTACGCACGGACTCTCGTCACTTGGTACATACGTATCCCCCACATATAAAGCAATTTGGTTATTTATTATACCTATGGGGATATTTCCCTCTTACAAGGTTAGAAAGGAGACTCACCTCGCTCCGAAGCACGCTTCCAATATCAAGAACAATCCCAACACCCTCAACGCGAAGCCGAACGAGCACAAACTAATTAAACAATGTAAGAACTAGTCAATAAAGACTTACAAGGTTGAATTCTAGCTATTCAAGCAATTTCCCAACCATTAACACAAGTTTCCTAAATTCCGACCCCGGGCCCATGTGCCCGGATTCCGAGATTTTTCGAAGGAAGTTGTTCTCTATCACCTAAGGATCACAAGTATATGATTTTTAGTTCATTACATGGCAAATTACATGATTAAATCATAGTTTTTATTAAACCCTAGGTCTAGCTCTAATCACTTGATTTTATCAAAATTTTAGTGTTAAATCTACCTAATTTTTATGCATTTAAACTAAAAGTGAGTAGGGATTACTTACCTTGAGATGTTATGTTGAAACCTCCCCTTTGGAATCACCAAAATCGCCTAAGTGTTGAGAGTAATGGGGAAGAAATGAGCTTGAGCCCGTATTAAATGAACTTTTTGTCCCCAGCTATTTTCGCATCGGCGGAATTATTTCCGCTTCTGCTGTAACGACCCAATCGATCGTTTTGAGCACTAGTGCTCCGTTCAGCGGTCGGAGGCCATGAACAGCTTCATTTCAGGTATTATGACTTGTACGCGTGGTCGAAATTAAATTTCAAGAAGTCCAGAGTTGATTTGGGAAGAGAATTCTCATTTCGAAACCTTAAAGTTGAAAGAATGAACTAGGATTTGAATTTCAAGTAAACGACCTCGGAATCGGGATCTGAAGGTTCCAGCAGGTTCGTATGATGATTTCGAACTTGGGCGTAAGCCCAGTGCGGGTTTTGGATAACCCGGGAGCGTTTTGGCGCCTATTGTGGAAGTTAGCTTTTTTGAAAAAATTCCTTAAGTTTGGCTTGAAGTGCATTTCAGCGTTATCGATATGAGTTTGGGATTCCGAGAATGGGAGTAGCTCCGTATGGTGATTCTGGAGCTGGGAGCGCGATCGGAAGTGAATTCAGAGGTCCGTAGACTATTTTGAAGCCATTTGGCTAAAGATAGAAAGTTGAAGGCTTTGGAAGGTTTGACCGGGGAGTTGACTTTTTGATATCGGGGTCGGAATCAAATTCTGGAAGTTGGAGTAGGTCCGTAATGTCAAATATGACTTGTGTGCAAAATTTGAGGTCAATCGGACGTGATTAGATAGGTTTAAACATCGGAAATAGAAGTTAGAAATCTTAAAGTTCATAAACTTGAATTTGGGGTGTAACTCGTGATTTTGGCGTTGTTTGATGTGATTTGAAGCCTCGAGCAATTCCGGAATGTGTTTTGGGATTGGTTGGTACGTTTGGTTTGGGTCCCGGGGGGCCCGGGTGAATTCCGGGTGGTTAACGGATCAAAAATTGACTTTGAAGAAGTGCTGAAGCATCTGGTTGCTGGTAT
>MU789029.1:4986-31422 GCA_026770625.1 Nicotiana glauca
ATATTTAGGTAGTTGTTGAATAACACCACTCCTAAAGAATAAGAGGAATCTATATCTGCGGGTTTAAAGGCGGGATTAGAAATAACAACGCCTTGGGTGTAATCTTAATTGAACTGTGCTAATTAAAATTAGCTAGTGTAGCTCGGGAGAGTGCAATACGGGAGAGAGTTACGGTGAGTTGAGTGTTCATGATTAATAAAGTGAGTCGGTAAATTTGTATGAAGCATAAACAGAAGGGATTCCATCAATAGGGGAAGTCATTACCTTAGCTTGTCTCTCATATTTGTCCACAACCTTAGTTATTTAGTTATAACTTGTAATTTTTCTACAACTTTAGTTTATAAAGAAACCTCAGCAGTGATTCAAAAATATTTGGAAGCTGGTTCTAAAGAATTGAGTGGGTCTAAAGGTAGCAGTTGATAGGTTGACTCTCTGTGGATTCGACCCTGGGCGTAATACTCGGGTTTTATTTACAACGTCCGCAGAATTCTATTTAGAGGATATACTTGGGCGTGATCAATGGCCTAAATTTGTTCATGGCTAATCTCGGAGACAAAGTATTTAATCTTGGAGCCAAAGTATTCAATCTTAGAGCCAAAGAATTCTAGCATGGAACCAAAGCATAAAAGTATTTTCTTTTATTCCTTTTCTTTACTTGGGGACCAAGAACTTTACCCTACAAATATAGGTCATCTTACTTCATTTGTATCATCCCATATTTTGATTAGAAGCTCACTTTGAGTATTCGTGTAATAGAGAATTTTATTATATTCCATAGAATTAGTGTTGAGAAACACTTTGAGTGAACCTCTTCTTTGTGAGTGATTATTGCAAGGTTATTCTCTTGGGATATATTTTGGGATAATTAGAGTTTCGTCTCTAATTTTGTACTCTCTTTTGTATACCGGTTATTATAGTGAAATTGCTCCTCTCTGCTTGTGGACGTCGGTCACCTTGACCGAACCACGTTAAATTTTGTACCTTCTTTATTTGCTTTTAATTACCATTATTATCAACTTGTATTATCTTTGTTATTGTCATTATAACGTTGTTTGGCTAAATTCTGCACTACCCAGGTTCCCGATCCTAAGAAGGAGGACCAAATGGACCTACTTTGTGACCGTTTTTCAGACATTTAGCAGCATAAGTATCCATGTTACCACTCTTAAGCATGATCATCCAGAATTGCCATGGATTTGGCTCGTCATCAACTTGACATTTTGATCCTAAATAAAGTTCTTTCTCTGCTGCATAAAGATCTGGATTAAAAAGTGCCCTTTTATCTAGTCCATCAAAAGATTTTCCTACCCCAAGCAAGTTGTCCTCTTCAGTAACTCTGTGTACCAATGAGGGTGGAACTCTAGTACAGGCAGAACAATTCCCCCCCTATAGAAACAAAAACATTAAACATTTAAAACATAAACCAAGAAACTAGAATCAAAAGACAGCCCGGTGGGAAGGGCCGGACCACAAGGGTCTACTGTACATATGCCTTACCCTGCGTTTCAGCAAGAGGCTATTTCCACGGCTCGAACCCCTGACGTCATGATCACGTAGCAATAACTTTACCAGTTACGCCAAGACTCCCCTCCAAGAAAATAGAATCACAAAAGGAAGAAAAAAAAAGGAAAAAAGAAGTTCAACTCACCCGGTTTCTGAGAATTAAGAACATCAAAGCATTCTGCAGCTCTTGGGCTTCCCATTTTGGGAGCTTCTTCTCCAACTTCATTGCACTGGTTCCATGCCTCTATCGCCACCCTTAACGATTCTGATCTCATCCCTGGATCCCCAACAGCTGAAATGTACTCACTTCCATTTGGATTTAAGGAGAAAACACCAGAAACAAACACTTTGAATAGCAAAAGTGAAAGCAAACTGAACCAAGAAAATGATATTTTTTGTTGAGCCATGTGTTATGTTTAGGCCTAGAATAGCTTATATACTTAATGTGAAGGACTTGATATAGATATTTATTTATAATGTGCAATCTGTTGCAGATTCTAACATCCTCAGATTTTTGAGATTTTGACAAAGTAAATATCACTCCCTTTACAGTTTTTTTAAGTATTTGAAAGTTGACTGTTTTATTAATTTTTGTCCTTTTTTAAAAATTTCCTCTTTATGGTAGTACAGGTGTAGAAAGAAAATAATGTAATGCAGCTGGTTGGTGGTTGACACTTGCTCCATTTTCCTTTATTAGGTTAGGTTCAAACTTGATCTTGAAATCACTATTCGAAAGGTTCTTTTAACCAAAATGTCCAGAGTATAATTTTAACAACATCAACTAACAAACTAGATGTCGATTTCACTGTCAATTCATGTTCCTTTGAAATTTTATGCTGAAATTAAAGTTCATATATCCAACTCAAAAGCAATAAATGAAAGTGAACTATGTTCCCTATGTCACATGTAACATGGAATCTTGTCCTCTGGAATAAAGAAACTTAGACTTATTTTAAAAAAATTGAAGTCTTTGAGCAATTTTATCATTTGAGGGAAGAGAAAGTACTTTGAGCCTAAGAAAAATTGGTATTCTTCAACATAAAGGGATGCCTTTTTATCATGTTTGGGGAAAGAGAAAGGACAAGAACTATCCTTACCATTACATAATCTCAAACTTTGGCAAGTAAACTCCACGCACAGGAAAGGAAAATAGAACACCAGCTTCAACACCGTCTTTACCCTATCCATACACGTAGTTAAACAATGGGAATAGAATCAATAGATTCACTTCAAGTCATTGATGTAACTTAGAGATGAACTATTCATCTATGTCAGAACTCTTTTCTCTTGAAATATGTTCTTGGTCAAAGAACATTTTAGTTTTTTCTCTAAAACAAAATCATGGCTTTAGCCTCTTTCAAACATGTCTTGAAGCTTTTGATCAATGTGCTCCTTAAGAGCCTTACTTCAGCTCAATTTCCTTATTATCACACGTCGAAAATCCCTACAACCTGGATTAACAATAATGTTTCAGTTGTCAATGTTACAAAGCCCTTGACATACCCTTATTACTCATTCAATCAATCTTCTGGACCTTACATGCGAATTCTGATGCTCAAAGAGATAGAGAAAGACATAGGCTTATGCTTGTGGTTTTGCTTCAAACGGAGAAGATGATTCCTTTGTATTCTCTGTAGGAGTTGTACGTCTTTGCCAGGACTCTGTAGGAATTCGGCACTGGTCTGACCTTGAACTAGTCTGGTTTGCAAACAGAAACCAACCTGTTCACGAAAATGGAACGCTGCAACTGCTGCAAGATGGAGACTTAGTGTTAAAAGATGTGGATGGAACTCTTGTGTGGTCGACAAGCACAGCGAATAAGTTCATATCGGGCGTTAAGATGACGGAGACTGGAAACCTTGTGCTTCATGACATGTATAATCAGACTGTATGGCAGTCTTTTGATCATCCAACAGATACACTGCTTCCGGACCAGAAATTAAGTGCTGGTGAAAGACTTGTTGCTAGAGTTTCTTCATCCAATTGGTGTTAGAATAGATGAAGGCCCAACTTAGTTTTGTTTTCTGTCCTACGTACATGCCCATACAATAAGGCCTAACTTAGTTTTGTTTTCTTTCTTACATACATGCCCATACAATAAGGCCCAATTATTTATTTTGTTGTAGTAATTTGTACAAGCCCATACTACAAATAGTTACTTGATTGTAATTAGTGGACGGATTGATTCTTACAAAAGAGAAATGAAAAATATCTTTCTGTGTAACGTCTCTTACTTTCGAACATTCTAGATCTCAGCTATGCTAAATTTCGTCCGATTTCTTCCATTTCCTTTGATCTGACGTAGTTTTTAAATTTTCCTCTAAACAATCTTTTGTTTGTCCAATCTGCCCCATGGCAAGACAACAAAGGAATTCATTCCCTGCTAGCATTACTCATTCTTCAAGTCCTTTTGAACTTGTTCATATTGATCTTTGGGGCCCCTATCATACTGCCACCTATAATGGTTTCAAATATTTTTTGGTCATTGTAGATGACTTTAGTAGGGTCACCTGGACCCATCTTCTCTCTTGAAAAGGCAATGCTTTTTCCATGATCAAAGCATTTATATCCATGATTTCCACCCATTACAATAGTAGTGTTCCTCATATGCTGATTTTCTTAGTTCATTGGGTATCTCTCATCAGACCACTTGCTCTCATACTCCACGACAAAATGAGGTTGTGGATAGAAAACACAAACATATATTAGAAACTGCTAAAGCCCTCTTGTTTCAGTCCAAATTGTCAACTAAGTATTGGGGTGAATGTAAAACTCACAGCTACATATCTGGTTAATGGATTCCCTTCCACTGTTATTTAAAAAAAAAACCTTATGAGGTCTTGAACGGTCAACCATCCTCTTATGATCATTTAAGATCTTTTGGATGTTTACCCTATGCTTCTGTCCCTATACCTCATAGAGACAAACTCCAATCTAGAGTTATACCTTATATTTTCTTGGGGTATTCCTTTGGAAAGAAAGGGTACAAACTCCTTCACTTACACAATAGATATATTCTATATTCTAGCGATGTCTCTTTTGTTGAACACATTTTTCCTTCTACATCTTCTCCTTCTATCTTCTTTCCTTCTTCTTTTGATACAAGTTTTTCTTATTCTGATCTCTCTACTCCCCCTTCTTCTTCTCATTATCCTCATGCACAAACTTCATTACCCTCCAGTTCTTCCGTTAGACCTTCTCCTCTACCACTTAAAAGGTCCCCTAGACCACATAAACCTCTGGTTCATCTTCAAGACTATGTTTGTAACTCTGTTCCTCAATATTCAGCTCTTCCTGTTAGGCAAGAACCTCAACATTATCAACAAGATGTCTCCAATGCTTGGCAGGAAGCTATGCTAAAAGAGTTTAAGGCTCTTGAGGCTAATCAGACTTGGGACATTGTTCCTCTTCCTCTTGGCAAGAAAGCCATTCTATGTAAATGGGTATATAAGATCAAACAGAGGTCAGATGGGACCATTGAGAGATACAAAGCAAGACTTGTTGTTAGGGATAACACTCAACAGGCTGGGATTGATTACAATGAGACATTTTCCCCAGTTGTCAAGTTCACAACTATCAAATATCTCTTTGTTGTTGCAGCTAAGAAGTCCTGGACTGTTACCAACTTGATGTCAACAATGCATTTCTGTATGGGGACCTTTCCGAAGAAGTGTATATGAAGGTTCCCCTTGGGTTCTCTATCTTTGATTTTTCTCCTGATGGTTCTCCTCTTGTCTGTTGACTTAAAAAGTCTCTTTATAGTCTCAAACAAGCATCATTACAATGGTTTGCCAAGCTCTCCATTAATGCTCTTATATCCAAATGATACCAGCCTAGTGTTAATGATTACTCCCTTTTCACCAAAATTTCCACCACTTCTACTGTTCTCCTTGCAGTATATGTGGATGATATATTATTAGCTGGTGATGACATTGTGGAGATGTGATCTTTGAAATATTTTCTGGATGATCAATTCAAGATCAAATACCTTGGTAATATTCACTATTTCTTGGGGCTTGAAGTTTCTAGTGTTGTTAAAGGCTATCTTGTCACTCAACATAAGTTTACCAAAGACCTTTTGGATGAATTCAATTGTTCTGAATGCACTCCTGTTGTGGCTCTTTTAGATCTGAATAGTAAGCTTAAACCTACTTCTGGGGAACTACTTCCTGACCCTTCTCTCTTCAGACGACTGGTTGGGAAACTCAATTTTCTCTAGCACACCAGACCTGACTTATCATTTTCGGTGCAACATCTTAGTCAGTTTTTGAATACCCCCAGGTATCCTCATGTGCAAGCTGCTTTGCATGTCCTTAGATACCTGCTTAATGATCTTGCGAAGGGAATCTTGTTCAATAGTTCTATGAATTTCTCTCTCAAAGCTTATTCTGATTTAGATTGGGCCACCTGCTACTCTTCAAGAAAATCCATTACTGGCTTTTTTGTTACATTGGGTGATAGTCCTATTTGTTTGAAATAGAAAAAGCAGCCTACTATGTCCCTGTCTTCTGCAGAAGCTGAGTATAGGGCTTTGAGGAAGACTATTGCTGAATTGACTTGGCTTGTTCAACTCTTGGGTGATCTTGGTGTCCATGTGTCTCAGCCTGTCCCTGTTTACTGTGATAACCAAGATGCCCTCAGCATTGCCAAGAATCCTGTGCAGCATGAAAGGACCAAGCATATAGAGCTTGATTGCCATTTTGTCAAGGAGAAGCTTGGAGATGGTCTGTGCAAGCTGGGGTTCTGTCACCCCACAGCTTGAGGGGGGGTGTTAAAATAGATGAAGGCCAACTTAGTTTTGTTTTCTTTCTTATGTACATGCCCATACTATAAGGCCCAATTATTTATTTTGTTGTAGTAATTTGTATAGGCCCATACTATAAATAGTTAATTGATTATAATTAGTGGACGAATTAATTCTTACAGAAGAGAAATGGAAAATATCTTTCTCTATATCTTTTATTTCTTTCGAACATTCTAGATCTCAGCTATGCTAAATTTCGTCTCATTTTGTTACGACCCAAACCGAAGGGCCGCGATGAGCACCCAGTGCCTTACTCAACCGAGTACCAACATAACATATTTTTCTTATTATACTATCTTGAGTAAATGAGCCTGAAACCCATCATGAGATAACAAGAATAAAACATAAGGGAATACTCAACATATGACGACCCAACATGATATACAAACTTATACATGTGACATACGGGCTTATAATTCCAGCCTTATATCATATATCCATAACAAAGAAAATGATCCACAACTCCAATTATTCTTAATTAGTGACTTTATTCACTAGTTCATGTCTAGTTCATCCATTCAACTTAACCAATGCCAAGATAACCTTAAGAACCTATAGGAATACAATATATTTACCTCCTACAGTATATGCAAGTCGAAATCCATGTTATATTTAGCTTACAACAATCCAACACACCCCAATCAATTCATACCAAAAACAACGACTATAGTAGTGTCCAACACCCCAAAAATATTATAAAGAATGACTAATCCATCATTTTACCATTATGTTGTGTTTCTCCACACCATTTATCCTCCAAAAACTCCATTAAATAGCAGCAAAATATACAGCCCAAAAGATACACGAAACAACCCATAAAACAGTCTATTACAAATCAAATAACTCGAACTCACAGCTTCCGACCACCATCCCGTGGGTTCTAATTATTATGAAATTAATTAATCAACTTTCCTTCATATTTAAGAGCTTAAAACCAGAAATTAAGAATTTTTATTAACTTCAAAATACCTTTCAAAACTCAAACTACAAATAAAAAGAGAGGCTATATAGCGATACTTACGTCGTGGGGATCGTTCTAGTGTTATTGCATCTTGATTTCGTGTCTTGGACGATAATCTTGTTGGATAGCCTTGTGGACAGCTTAAAGGTGAGGTTAGGGGTCTTATTTGGTTGAACTCTCTGTAATTATGAAGAAAGAAATGACATAGGGAGATAAATATCCATTTTGGTTGAAAAGTCAAAAGGTGCTATTTGGCACCATCTCATTGGCCCTTTTTCAAACACTTATATCTTTTTATCCGGATGTCGTATGAATAAACGGTTAAGAGAGTTGGAAACTAAATTACAAGACCTTCAATTTGATATATAATATATCCCTAAAAGACCTCATATAGCACATGAAATTTATTACTCAAAAAGCTTCATTACAAGGCAAATCCTTAGTCGGTTTTTCCGCAACTTAAATCCTATTTTTCTCAAACTTTATACTTCATATACAAACATAATATATAGTCATATCATGGTTTTAAACTCATTTAAATCATGATTAAAAAGTCTTATATTCATTTTAACTTGCTTAACAGTTCGGCAAATCTTTCTTGTCCTTGTAGAAGGATTTCATCCTTTTTGAGCTTACATCAATTGACTCATGAAGTACTTTCAGGTAAGAAAACATTGGTTGTAATATTATTCCCCCTTTGGAACATTCGTCCTCAAATGTTGACTGATGTGCTTCTCATTCTCATACCATATGGTTCTTATGAATACTTTAATATTGTCCTTTATCATCTAGGTAATTGTTCTGTGAATAAATTTAAAAACCGGGGCATTCCCCCGATTTGGCCTATTCTCACCTCGCAAATTATGGCCGGAGTTCTTCCAATCTCATAACTTCGACTACCTTCTATGACGTATCCTATATGATTATGTCCTTTTATGCACGACTCTTCTCTCCCTTTTTCCTCCAGCTTTTTGTCAATCTCTTGGCTTCACTTTGTGAATACATATATAGAACTATGACATGATGTCCCTCTGGACATATAAAGGTACACTTAAGCTCTTCGCTTGGTACTTTGCTGAATGTACGACTATTGCTATATTTCATTTTATAGCCTTGGTATTATTACCGAGGTGTGCTACACAACTCTAGGTTACTTTCTCATTGCTTGTCACATAACCTGCTAGCGCAACCCTGCCACATTAGGAACATATAATCGACCTCGATATCTGAGGACTTCATTTCTGTAACCTCAGATAGTGTCTTCTCTTTTTGAGGGGTTGTATCTTTTTAATGATCTAGCACATGATCTTCATACTGGCATTCCTTCACTTCAGTTACTAAAGAGGAGGTTTCCATGTCCTAAGTAGTAACTCTGGTACCACCTGCATCTAGTAATTGAATTTTAAGATTAGCTAGCAGATGAATCTCACAAGCTATCTCACTTTTCTATGCCTGTAAACATGACAGGCTAAACATAGATCTATGATTGAGGGCGTTAACTACTACATTCTCCTTCCCGGGATGATATAAAATATAAAAATCATAGTCTTTCGCTAACTCCAACCATCGCCTCAGATGTAATACATTATCACTAAGGCCCGCGTCTCATTGGGGAACATCTAAAGTGATTTTCTTGATGCATATAAGGACGCTACTATACTTCAATAACTGTATTTTCATAGTATCCCAACGTATTCATCTTACGGGGGCATTCTAATACCGTTCCATCCATGAAATCCCTTTTCTTTAAATCATTACTCAATCAAAGACCCAAACGGCATTCTCTTAACTATCACAATTACATCCTTATTCTACTACCAGGGCAGTATTCCATCTCTTCTAATTCCTCCTGTTCTTAGACTCCTCTGAGTTTATTCAGAGTGTACCGAGCTTTCTATAGCTCATGAAAAGCATCATCCCTCTGGTTTTGACGGGTTTAATCCTGAGACCTTGCCTATTATTGTCACCTTCTCGATCACATTTACCATACTTACCTTTAAATATCACATCGTATCTTCTATCGATTTCATAATATCCCTTATACATTGGTGGAATTCACATCCATACCTTAAAGCTCTACTATAATACTTGCAACCCTGGTGCATACACAATCTGGTGGGAGCTTCGTATTAACGTCTTATGAGGCCGGTACTCTTCTAATTGCTTTATCGTATAGCCTTTATAGAATATGATTATTGTACTATCTCTTTTATACCTCTACTATTAAAAGTGATCTTGCTATGGTTTGAGTCACGATTTCTATAATCATCTGAGTGTAACAATCGGACTCATGATGTAACTTTCAAGCTTCCTCTTCCTTCTCAGCCTTTAATTAAGCCTAGGCTATCTTCCAATCTTCAGCTTAGGGTATTAGCTATTACATTAGCCTTTCATGGACTCTATGTAGCATCCATGATATAATCTTCTAACAATTCAAGCCTTTATAAGTGACGTGGACTTAATTCTTTCTTTTAACTTATACCAGAGTCTCATATAGCTGTATGAATGTCAACATATATGCTACATGTATATAACTCTGAAGTCTTAAGTGCATTCACAACGTAATTACTCTGGATCATTGATTGAATAATTCCTTCTGTGCTTTCTCATCGTTCTTTAAATGTAAGCAATCACTTTTCCTGCTCGTTATGCCACTTGTTGCATGAATACTTGGCTTATCTTATTATCCACCAATACTTGAATTTCCTATAACTCATATGATCTCAAATATCACCTTTGATTTTTTTTCTCCCATTCATTAGCCACTATAGGTGCCACTTTCTTATGGAGTGTATACCATATTGTAGTGAGACTGCTGTTACAAGACCATTTCTTCTTTATATCGTTATACTTAAGTTGAAGCCTTCTTCCTTATTTCCTCAGCTAGTCTTTCTTTGTTGTACTTAAGGAGATCTTCTGGATCTTGTAAAGTTACGATCTTGTTATACTGTATACCTGAAGGAATTTTCGATGTTCTTACTCACCTTCAAACATCCTTAGTTAGATACCTTCGTGCCCTTATGCTCGTAGGGTTAATTCTAAACTCAGATTTTGATTGTCTCCTTAGTGGGACTCTCCATTATTTCCGTAACACTCATACAATACCTTTAAATACCCCAACTCCTATCTGAATATTTCTCAAAGTTTATGACATCATATCTACGAGACTGAATTCAATATGTTAGGATTCAGTATGTTTATCTTGCATGATCTGCTGATTTGCTTATAACCTCTTGTCTAGCCATAACTTGCTCTTCCTGAATCAACTACAAACTACTCGTTGATCCATTCGCATATCTATATTCCTCGTAATCTCTCTTTAGTTATTTTGCTTTGTCTTAAGTTACCTCTCACGCTTAATCCTTATGTATCAAGTGTTCATTTGCACTTATTTATCAACATAATCGGGTGCACAACCCTTACCGCTTCTCTCTAGCGTCATGCTTGAATAATGTTCTGGAGTCATATCATACCTATAGGATCTGAATAGATGCTATCTCATTCATTTCACCCTTTTACCGCATTCCTCTTTTACTATTCCATAGTAACCTCTTCATCTTTCCATTTTTTCACTTCTTCACTAACATCTTACTCGCCTTGCAGTGACCCCTCTATACCGGGGACAATCGAATTTATTACGCACAAGGGTGACACTTAGTGTAACTGGCACACTTAGTCCCTTAAGCTTAACTCTGCTCCACGTGCTTGCTTTAGGGAAGCATCTTCCTAAATGAACCTTAAAGGTTATTCTTTTGTTGTCCATTCTACTATTGTCGGAATGTTATCTCTGAAATTCCCCATGATACCAACTATTATAAAATCTTTCAACCTCTAATTCATGTTCAGTTTATCTTGTTCACCAGTCCATACTGATTTCTACTACTCTGGGGTCTAACTTTTTCTCCTGGTAATCACGTTGAAGTCACCAACTTATCTCAAAATAAGGATATGACTTTATGGCTTATAATCGTTTATTGCCTCAAGGCCTGTCACCTCTTGTATTTTCCTTCACTTGACTATGGACTCTGTCATCGTGTCATAATTTGATTTACTATTATCACCCATATATCACATCTTACTCATGATGCTTCATTTACTCTCTTCTTATTCTCCGGAAAATATTTTTTGTCTATCACTTTATTCTGAAAACTTCAACAAAAAGTTCTTTCTCTTTTAGCTCCCCTTGCTTTATCTTGCGGCTCTTCGGAATGCCTAACATTCTTCCCCATTTTTGTTTTTTTTACTCAGGGTTGGAGTCATACTAAGGGAAATATTTTTCCCTTCTAGGACCCCGCTGCCTAACTTCTGAAATTTCTGAATGTTCTAGTATTCCTATCTGACTGTAAAATTCTAGAGTTCACCATCAGGGTATCTCACAAGAAGATCTATTACCACATTTGCACTATCTTTCGAAAACATTAGTTAATGATAACAATCCATCCATAATTTTGGGTTACTCTAACCCGAACTGAATCTTGATATCACATTCTTCTCTTAAACTATATTTGTTAGCCCCCATAGGGCATAACTGAGTTGGGTGCGGTCAATTGAATATATCTCCATTAATATTGAAGGTAACCCCAATACTTACATTTTTATGCCAAAATTGTAAATACTGATAATCTTCATTTACTAGGTACCACTTACCCTTCGTCATCTTACTTGTTTTACTTGCTGAAACTTGTGTCTACTTTCCGATTCTCTTATTTTTTTTACCATACGAGTAGATAGATAGTCTTGCCTTAGGGATCCTCATCAAGAAGCTTACACATCTTAGAACACACATGATCTGCTGAAGACCCCATATTTGCTCATCATAAGCATGATACCAAATCGAGTTCCTCTGACTCAACTCTTCCACAACAACATTCAATCTCATACCAACTATTTATTTGGATAAGGTATCGTTGTATTACGAACATAATAGAATTTAGAAGTTTGAATTCTTACAATTGAGCTCCATAACACGATCTAGAGTAACAAGAACGAGTGATAGTCCTAAATGCGCCGTAGCCTCCTGCTTATAAGTGTGGTGCACAACACACCCATAAACAAGACTCTACTAGACACGGCTTGAAGACTCCCTAGGACATAACTGATCTGATACCACTTCTGTTACGACCCAAACCGAAGGGCCGCGACGGGCACCCGATGCCTTACTCAACCGAGTACCAACATAACATATTTTTCTTATTATACTATCTTGAATAAAAGAGCCTGAAACCCTCATGAGATAACAAGAATAAAACTTAAGGGAATACTCAACATATGACGACCCAACATAATATACAAACTTATACATGTGACATACGGGCCTATAAGGCCGACTTGACCATGTGTAAACTCAACACATAGGACAACAAGGACATACATGTATCCATAAACCTGAGATCTGTCTACAAGCCTCTAAGAGTAATAAAATCATAAAGGTTGGGACAAGGACTCACCATATCAATCAATACATATCCAAAGCATACTGACTAAATAGGTAACTCCGGAGCAAGTGGAGTGCATCAACACCTCCGCTGAGCTGATAGCCTACTGGGAGGAATGGCAACCTATCAATTGGGACCTGCGGGCATGAAACACAGCATCCCCAGACAAAAGGGATGTCAGTACAAATAAAGTACCGAGTATGTAAGGTAAAAAAAAGTATAACAAGAACATTAATATAAAGAGAGATAGATAAGATATAACCTGTAACATTTGCGTGCCTCTGGGGCTACTAACATGAAATGCATAATACATATATATACATAAACCTTTAAAAATATACGTCTCTGTAGGAATCATCATCATATCGTACCCGGCCTCAAAAAGGACTCGATAAAAATGTACCCGACCATCATAAGACTCGGTAGAATCGTACTCGGCCACGTGCAGCTCGGTAAATCCAACTGATTAGTGGTTGCACAATAGATGTCATACCCAGCCTAATAAACTAAAGATTGGAAGATAGCCTAAGCTTAATTAAAGGTTGATAAGGAAGAGAAAGCACGAAAGTTACATTACGAGTCCGATTGTTAGACCCATATGATTATAGAAATCATGACTCTAACCATAGTAGGAGCACTTAATAGCAGAGGTATAAGAGAGATAGTACAACAATCATATTCTATAAAAGCTCTACGATAAAGCAATTAAAAGAGTATCAGCCTCATAAGACGTTAATATGAAGCTCCTACCAGATTATGTATGCACTAAGGTTGCAAGTATTATAGTAGATCTTTAAGGTATGGATGTGAATTCAACCAATGTATAAGGGAGGTTATGAAATCGATAAAAGATACGATATAAGATTTAAAGGTAAGTATGGTAAACTATGAGTGAGAAGGTGACAATAATAGGCAAGGTCTCAAGATTAAACCCGTCAAAACAAGAGAGTTGATGCTTTCCATGAGCTATAGAAAACTCGGTACACTCTGAATGAAATCAGAGGAGCCTAAGAACAGGAGCAATTAGAAGAGATGGAATACTGCCCTGGTAGTAGAATAAGGGTGTAATTGTGATAGTTAAGAGAATGATGTTTGGGCCTTCGATTGAGTAATGATCTAAAGAAATGGGATTTCATGGATGGAACGGTATTAGAATACCCCCGTAAGATGAATACATTGGGATGTTATGAAAATGCAGTTATTGAAGTATAGTATTGTCCCTAGGTGCATCAAGAAAATCACTTTAGATGTTCCCCGATGAGACGTGGGCCTTAGTGACAATGTATTTCATCCGAGGAGATGGTTGAAGTTAGTGAAAGACTATGATGTTTATATTTTATACCATCCAGGGAAGGCGCATGTAGTAGTCAATGCCCTCAGTGATAGTCTATGGATAGCCTATCATATTTACAGCCAAAGAAGAGTAAGATTGCTTGTGAGATTCATCAGTTAGCTAATATGGGAATTCAATTAGTAGATTCAGGTGGTACCGGAGTTACTACTCAGGATATGACAACCTCCTCTTTAGTAACTGAAGTGAAAGAATGCTAGTATGAAGATCATGTGCAAGATCATTAAAGAGATACAACCCCCCAAAAGGAGAAAATATTATTTGAGATTACAGAAGATGGAGTCCTCAGATATCGAGGTCGATTATATATTCCTAATGTGGCAGGGTTGCGCCAGCATGTTATAGGGCAAGCAATGAGAAAGTAAACTAGAGTTGTGTAGCACACCTCGGTAATAATACCAAGGCTATAAAATGAAATATAGCAATAGTCGTACATTCAGCAAAGTACCAAGCGAAGAGCTTAAGTATACCTATATATGCCCAGAGGGATGTCTTGTCATAGTTCTATATATATATTCATAAAGTGAAGCCTGGAGATTGGCAAAAAAAATGGAGATAAAATGAGAGAAGATTCACTCATAAAAGGACATAGTCATATAGGATACATCATAGAAGGTAGTCGAAGTCACGAGATCGGAAGAACTCCGACCATAATTCACGAGGTGAGAATAGAACTAAAGTGGGGAATGCCTTGGTTTTTAAATTTATTCACATAACAATTGCCTATATGACAAATGACAATATTAAAGAATTCATAAGAGCCACATGGTAAGAGGATGAGAAGCGCATCAGTCAACATTTGAGGACGAATGTTCCAAAGGGGGAATAATATTACAACTCATGTCTTTGTACTTGAAAGTACGTCGTGAGTCAATTGATGTAAGCTAAAAAAGGATGAAATCCTTCTACAAGGACAAGAAAGGTTTACCGAAGTGTTACGCAAGTTAAGATGAATATGAGACTTGTTAATCATAATTTAAATGAGTTTAAAGCCATGATATGACTACATATGATGTTTGGATATGAAGTATAAAGTTTGAGAAAAAATCGAATTTAAGTTGCGGAAAAAAACTGACTAAGGATTTGCCTTGTCATTGAGCTTTTTGAGAAATAAACTTTGTGAGATATATATGGTCTTTTTGGGACATATTATATATCAAATTGAAGGTCTTAGAATTTAGTTTCCAACACTCTTAACCTTTTGCTCATACGACACCTGGATAAAAAGTTATAAGCGTGGGAAGACGAGCCAATTATAGGGTGCCAAGTGGTACCTTTTGACTTTTCAACAAAATGGAGATTATCTCCTTAATCTCGTCTCTTCCAGCATATTTCCGGAGAACACGACCAAATAAGACCCCTATCATCACCCTTAAGCTCTCTACAAGGGTTTCAAACAATACTAACATCCGGGGCACGAAATCAAGAAGCAATGATACTAGAACGATCCTCACAGCGTAAGTATTACTATATTGCCTCTCTTTTTCTTTATAGTTTGAGTTTTGGAAAGTATTGAATAGTAAAGGAAATTATTAATTTCTGGTTTTAAGCTCTTAAATATCAAGGAAGATTGATTAATTTATTTCATAATATTTAGAACTCACGGGACGGTGATCAGAAGCCGTGAGTATTGAGTTATTTGATTTGTAATGGACTGTTTTGTGAGCTGTTTCGTGTAGCTTTTGTGTTGTATACTTTGCTGCTATTTGATGGAGTTTTTGGAGGATAAATGGTGTGGAGAAATACAACATAATAGTGAAATGATGGATTAATCACTCTTTATAATATTTTCGGGATGTTGGACACTACTAGAGTCGTCATTTTTGGTATGAATTGATTGGGGTATGTTGAGCTGTTGTAAGCTAAATATAACATGGATTTCGACTTGAATCTACTGTAGGAGGTAATTATATTTTGCTCTTACAGGTGCTTAAGGTTATATTGACATCGGTTGAGTTAAATGGATGAACTAGACATGAACTAGTGAATAAAGTTGCTAATTAAGAATAATTGGAGTTGTGGATCATTTTCTTTGTTTTGGATATATGGTATAAGGCTGAAATTATTGATGAATGACTTCATTATCATGTTAATGATACTATTAAGTTAAAGTAAAAAGTCTATAAGGGATGATATGAGATATACAAATTTCAATTGGAGCTTGTCGCTCGTCGTAAAATAGTTATGACTTGTTATTGTTTTATGGTGTCTTGTTATTGATAATTATGTATTGTTGGATTTCTCTGGTAATTCTTGTTGGTGTATGGTATTGGAGGAGGCTCTTTTTACAGGGGAGATGCTGCCCGAATTTATATAAATGAGCTACAAGTATGTTGCAGACCTAGCCTTTATTCAATATTGATTTTGAATCTACTTATGCAATAGTAGATTGATTTGAGTTGTTTGAAGAGTTGCTTAGGAGGTATTAAGGACTCAACGTGGTTAAGGTATGTTAATATATTTTTTTATTTCTTTTGACATGATCTAAAGTGAAATGAATACGCTATTTCATAACGGATCTACTCCTAGAAACTAAGGTTTCCCATGTTGTTCTTTTCTTATAAAGTTATTTTAAGCAAGAAGGTATGATCCTTGAATCCTATAGAAGCTCATATTGATGGTATGATGTCCATAATATTAATCAAGGGTGCAACGACTTTAAGTCACTCTAAAAGGTTTAGAACGTGATTCCATGAGTCTAGCATGCATTATATCTAGTATCTATTTTACCTTAACGAGCCGCGTTATAGTAGGCCGGGTACGACACCTATTGTGCAACAACTGATTAGTTGGATTTAGATAGCTCCACGTGGTTGGGTACGATTCTACCGAGCCTTATGATGGCTGGGTACGTTTTTACCGAGTCCTCTTTGAGGCCGGGTACGATATGATGATGATGATGCTTACAGAGGTGTATGTTTTTTAAAAGTTTATGTATATATATGTATTAGGCATTTCATGTTAGTAGCCACCAGAGGCACGCAGATGTTCCAGTTTGTATCTCATCTATCTCTTTTTATATTACTGTTCTTGTTTATGCTTTTCTGCCTTACATACTCGGTAATTTATTTGTACTGACGTCCCTTTTGCCTGGGGACGCTGCATTTCATGCCCGCAGGTCCCAATTGATAGGTTGACATTCCTCCTAGTACACTATCAGCTCAGCGGAGGTGTTGGTGCACTACACTTGCTCCGGAGTTGCTTATTTGGTCAGTATGCTTTGGTTATGTATTGATTGATATGGCGGGGCCCTGTCCCAACCTTTATGATTTTATATACTCTTAGAGGCTTGTAGACAGATGTCAGGTTTATGGATACTTGTATGGCCTTGTTGACCTATGTGTTGAGTTTACACATGGTCATGTCGGCCTTATAGGCCCGTACGTCACATGTATAAGTTTGTATATCATGTTGGGTCATCATATGTGGAGTATTCCCTTATGTTCTTCTTGTTATCTCATGAAGTGGGTTCTAGATATTTTAGTCATGCTAGTATGATAAGAAAGATATGTTACATTGGTACTCGATTGAGTAAGGCACCGGGTGCCCATCGCGACCCTTTGGTTTGGATCGTGACAGAAGTGGTATCAGAGCTAGGTTCTGTCCTAGAGAGTCTACAAGCCGTGTCTAGTAGAGTCTTGTTTATGGGTGTGTTGTGCACCACACTTATAAGTAGGAGGCTACAGGGCATTTAGGACTGTCACTCTTTCTTCTTACTCTAGATCGTGTTGTAGAGCTCAATTGTAAGAATTCAAACTTCTAAATTCTATTGTGTTCGTAATACAGTGATACATACATCTAGAAAGACAGTTGGTAAGAGATTGAATTTTGATGCGAAAGAGTTGAGTAAGAGGAACTCGATTTTGCATCATGCTTATGATGACTAACTATGAGGTCTTCAGCAGATCATATGTATGCTAAGATGTGTTAGCTTCTTGATAAGGAGCTCTAAGGAAAGAATATCTATCTACTCGTATGGTAAAACTGAATAAATGAATCGGAAAGTAGATGCAAGTTTCAGCAAGTAAGACAAGTAAGATGACGAAGGGTACGAGGTACCTAGTTAATGAAGATTATAAGTATTTACAATTCAGGTAGAGAAATGTAAGTATTGGTGTTACCTTCAATATTAACGGTGATATATACAATTGACCACACCCATCTCAGTTGTGCCCTATGGGAGATAACAAATATAGTTTAAGAGAAGAATGTGATATCAAGATTCAGTTCGGGTTAGAGTAACCCAAAATTATGGATGGATTGTTATCATTAACTATTGTTTCTGAATGATAGTGCAAATGTGGTAATATATCTTCTTGTGAGATACCCAGATGGTGAACCAGATGGTGAACTCTAGAATTGTACAGTCAGATACGAGTACTAGAACATTTAGAAATTTCAGAAGATAAGCAGTGGGATCCTAGAAGGGAAAGATATTTACCTTAGTATGGCTCCAGCCCGAGTAAAAAAAAAGGGAAGAATGTTAGGCATAAAGCAAGGGGAGCTAAAAGAGAAAGAACTTTTTGTTGAAGTTTTTAGAATAAAGTGAGAGACAAAAAAATATTATCTGGAGAATAAGAAGAGAGTAAATGAAGCAGCATGAGTAAGATGTGATATTTGTGTGATAATAGTAAATCAAAATATGACATGATGACAGAGTCTATAGTCAAGTGAAGGAAAATACAAGAGCTGACATGCCTTGAGGGAATACAAGAGTATAAGACATAAAGTCATATCCTTATTTCGAGAAATGAGTTGGTGACTTCAACGTGATTACCAAGAGGAAAGGTTAGACCCCAGAGTAGTAGAAATTAGTATGGGCTGGTGAACAAGATAAACTGAACATGAATTAGGGGTTGAAAGATTTTATAATAGTTGGTGTCATGGGAATTTCAGAGGTAACATTCCGACAGGTAACATTCCAACAATAATAGAATGGACAACAAAAGAATAACCTTGAAGGTTCATTTAGGAAGATGCTTCTCTAAAGCAAGCAAGTGGAGTAGAGTTAAGCTTAAGGAACTAAGTGTGCCAGTTACACTAAGTGTCACCCTTGTGCGTAATAAATTTGATTATCCCCAGTATAGAGGGGTTACCGTAAGGCGAGTAGATGTTAGTGAAGATGTGAAAAAATGGCATGATGAAGATATAACTATGGAATAGTAAAGGAGGAATGAGGTAAAAAGGTGAAAGGAATGAGATAGAATCTATTCAGTTTCTATAGATATAATATAACTCCAGAACATTATGCAAGAATGACGCTGGAGGGAAGCGGTAAGGGTTGTGCACCCGATGATGTTGATAAATAAGTGGAAATGAACACTTGATATATAAAGAGCCGGTATGAGAGGTAAATTAAGACAAAGTAATTAACTAAAGGGAGATTATACAGAATATAGATATGAGAATGGACCAACGAGTGGTTTGTAGTTGATTCAGGAAGAGCCAAGTTATGGCTATACGAGAGGTTATAAGCAAATCACTAGATCATGCAAGATAAATGTAGTGAATCCTAATCTAGTAAATTCAATCTCGCAGATATGACGTTGTAACCTTGAGAAATATTCAGATAGGAGTTGGGTTAATAAGGTACCGTATAAGTGTTACGGAAATAATGGAGAGTGCCACTAAGGAGACAATCAAAATCTAAGTTTAGAAGTAACCCCACGAGCAAGGTCATGAAGGTATGTAACTAAGGATGTTTGAAGGTGAGTAAGAACATTGAAAATTCCTTCAGGTATACAGTATAACAAGATCGTAACTTTACAAGATCCTGAAGATCTCCTTAAGTACTACAAAGAAAGACTAGCTGAGGAAATAAGGAAGAAGGCTTCAACTTAAGCATAACGATATAAAGAAGAAATGGTCTTGTAACAATAGTCTCACTACAATATGGTATACACTCCATAAGAAAGTGGCACCTATCGTGACTAATGAAAGGGAAGTAAAAAGTGATATTTGAGATCATATAAGTTATATGAAATTCAACTATTGGTGGGAAATAAGATAAGCCAAGTATTCATGCAACAAGTGGCATAATGAGCAGGAAAAGTGATTGCTTAGATTTAAAAAACGCTGATAAGGCACGAAAGGAATTATTCAATCAATGATCCAGAGTTAATTACGTTGTGAATACACTTAAGACTTAAGAGTTATATCCATGCAGCATATATGCTGACATTCATACAGCTATAAGAGACTCTAATATAAGTTAAAAGAAAGAATTAAGTCCACGTCACCTATAAAGGCTTGAATTGTTAGAAGATTATATCATGGATGCTACATAGAGTCCACGAAAGGCTAATGTAATAGATAATACCCTAAGCTGAAGATTGGAAGATAGCCTAAGCTTAATTACAGGCTGATAAGGAAGAGAAAGCTCGAAAGTTACATCACAAGTCCGATTTTTAGACCCAGACGATTATAGAAATCATGACTCAAACCATAGCAGGAGCACTTTTAATAGCAGAGGTATAAGAGATATGGTACAAAAATCATATTCTATAAAAGCTCTACGATAAAGCAATTAAAAGAGTACAAGCCTCATAAGACATTAATATGAAGCTCCTACCCGATTATGTATGCACTAGGGTTACGAGTATTATAGTAGATCTTTAAGGTATGGATGTGAATTCCACCAATGTATAAGGGAGGTTATGAAATCGATAAAAGATACGATATGAGATTTAAAGGTAAGTATGGTAAAATGTGAGTGAGAAGGTGACAATAATAGGCAAGGTCTCAGGATTAAACCCGTCAAAATAAGAGAGTTGATGATTTCCATGAGCTATAGAAAGCTCGGTACACTCTGAATGAAATCAGAGGAGCCTAAGAACAGGAGCAATTAGAATAGATGGAATACTGCCCTGGTAGTAGAATAAGGGTGTAATTGTGATAGTTAAGAGAATGATGTTTGGACCTTCGATTGAGTAATGATCTAAAGAAATGGGATTTCATGGATGGAACAGTATTAGAATACCCCCGTAAGATGAATACGTTGGGATGTTATAAAAATGCAGTTATTGAAGTATAGTATCGTCCCTAGGTGCATCAAGAAAATCACTTCAGATGTTCCCCTATGAGACGTGAGCCTTAGTGACAATGTATTTCATATGAGGCGATGGTTGGAGTTAGTGAAAGACTATGGTGTTTATATTTTATACCATCCAGGGAAGGCACATGTAGTAGTCAACGCCCTTAGTGATAGTCTATGGATAGCCTATAATATTTACAGCCAAAGAAGAGAAAGATTGCTTGTGAGATTCATCAGTTAGCTAATATGGGAATTCGATTAGTAGATTCATGTGGTACCTGAGTTACTACTCAGGATATGACAACCTCCTCTTTAGTAACTGAAGTGAAGGAATGCCAGTATGAAGATCATGTGCTAGACCATTAAAGAGATACAACCCCCGAAAAGAAGAAAATATTATTTGAGATTACAGAAGATGGAGTACTCAGATATCGAGGTCGATTATATGTTCCTAATGTGGAAGGGTTGTGCTGGCATGTTATAGGACAAGCAATGAGAAAGTAACCTAGAGTTGTGTAGCACACCCCGGTAATAATACCAAGGCTATAAAATGAAATATAGCAATAGTCGTACATTCAGCAAAGTACCAAGCGAAGAGCTTAAGTATACCTATATATGCCCAGAGGGATGTCTTGTCATAGTTCTGTATATATATTCATAAAGTGAAGCCTGGAGATTGGCAAAAAAAATGGAGATAAAATGAGAGAAGATTCGCTCATAAAAGGACATAGTCATATAGGATACATCATAGAAGGTAGTCGAAGTCACGAGATCAGAAGAACTCCGACCATAATTCACGAGGTGAGAATAGGACTAAAGTGGGGAATGCCTTGGTTTTTAAATTTATTCACATAACAATTGCCTATATGACAAAGGACAATATTAAAGTATTCATAAGAGCCACATGATAAGAGGATGAGAAGCGCATCAGTCAACATTCGAGGATGAATGTTCCAAAGGGGGAATAATGTTACAACCCATGTCTTTTTACCTGAAAGTACGTCGTGAGTCAATTTATGTAAGCTAAAAAAGGATGAAATCCTTCTACAATGACAAGAAAGGTTTACCGAAGTGTCGCAAGTTAAGTTGATATTTCTTCTCCAGCACTTGGAACTCCTGAGGTAGCAGAGCCTTTGAATTTTGAAGCAGTTGCTGAAACAGCTGAAGTTGTGATTCCAATGATCGAGGGTGAAACGTCTATATTACAGTCTATGGGAATTGAAGTTCCCGTGACTACTGCTTCTCTCGGTGATGTTAATACTTCAAGCTCAACTAAAACTGCTCCTATTGCTGCTCCCTTGAATATAAGTCTTGTTAATCATAATTTAAATGAGTTTAAAGCCATGATATGACTACATATGATGTTTGGATATGAAGTATAAAGTTTGAGAAAAAATCGGATTTAAGTTGCGGAAAAACTGACTAAGGATTTACCTTGTAATGGAGCTTTTTGAGAAATAAAAATTGTGAGATATATATGGTCTTTGTGGGGCATATTATATATCAAATTGAAGGTCTTAGAATTTAGTTTCCAATGCTCTTAACCGTTTGCTCATAAGACACCTGGATAAAAAGTTATAAGCGTTGGAAGACGAGCCAATTATAGGGTGCCAAGTGGTACCTTTTGACTTTTCAACAAAATGGAGATTATCTCCTTTATCTCGTCTCTTCCTGCATATTTCCAGAGAGCATGACCAAATAAGACCCCTAACATCACCTTAAGCTCTCTACAAGGGTTTCAAATAATACTAACATCCGGGGCACGAAATCAAGAAGCAATAACACTAGAACGATCCCCACAACGTACGTATTGCTATATTGCCTCTCTTTTTCTTTATAGTTTTGAGTTTTGGAAGGTATTGAATAGTAAAGGAAATTCTTAATTTCTGGTTTTAAGCTCTTAAATATCAATGAAGGTTGATTAATCGATTTCATAATATTTAGAACTCACGAGACGGTGATCGGAAGCCGTGAGTTTTGAGTTATTTGATTTGTAATGGACTGTTTTGTGAGCTGTTTCATGTAGATTTTATGCTGTATACTTTGCTGCTATTTAATGGAATTTTTGGAGGATAAATGGCGTGTAGAAATACCACATAATGATGAAATGATGGATTAGTCATTCTTCATAATATTTTCGGGGTGTTGGACACTACTATAGTCGTCATTTTTGGTATGAATTGATTGGGGTATGTTGAGCTGTTGTAAGCTAAATATAACATGGATTTCGACTTGCATCTACTACAGAAGGTAATTCTATTTTTCTCCTACAGGTGCTTAAAGTTATATTGACATCGGTTGAGTTAAATGGATGAACTAGACATGAACTAGAGAATAAAGTTGCTAATTAAGAATAATTGGAGTTGTGGATCATTTTCTTTGTTTTGAATATATGGTATAAGGCTGGAATTATTGATGAATGACTTCATTATTATGTTAATGATACTATTAAGTTAAAGTAAAAAGTCTATAAGGGATGATATGGGATATACAAATTTCAATTGGAGTTTGTCGCTCGTCGTAAAATAGTTATAACTTGTTGTTATTTTATGGTGTCTTGTTATTGATAATTATGTATTGCTGGATTTCTCTGGTAATTCTTGTTGGTATATGGTATTGGAGGAGGCTCTTGTTACAGGGGAGATGCTGCCCGAATTTATATAAATGAGCTACAAGTATGTTGCAGACTTAGCCTTTATTCAATATTGATTTTGAATCTCCTTATGCAATGGTAGATTGAATTGAGTTGTTTGAAGAGTTTCTTGGGAGGTATTAAGGACTCAACTTGGTTAAGGTATGTTAAGGCATTTCTTTTTTTCTTTTGGCATGATCTAAAGTGAAATGAATACGCTATTTTATAACGGGTCTACTCCTAGAAACTAAGGTTGCCCATGTTGTTCTTTTCTTATAAAGTTATTTTAAGCAAGCATGTATGATCCTTGAATCCTATAGAAGCTCATATTGATGGTATGATGTCCATAATGTTAATCAAGGGTGCAACGACCTTAAGTCACTCTAAAAGGTTTAGAACGTGATTTCATGAGTCTAGCATGCATTATATCTAGTATCTATTTTACTCTACCGAGCCGCGTTATAGTAGGCCGGGTATGACAATTATTGTGCAACAACTGATCAGTTGGATTTACATAGCTCCATGTGGCCGGGTACGATTCTACCGAGCCTTATGATGGCTGGGTACGTTTTTACCGAGTCCTCTTTGAGGCCGGGTACGATATGATGATGATGATGATGATGCTTACAGAGGCATATATTTTTTAAAAGTTTATGTATATATATGTATTATGCGTTTCATATTAGTAGCCCCCAGAGGCACGCAAATGTTCCAGGTTGTATCTCACCTATCTCTCTTTATATTACTATTCTTGTTTATGCTTTTCTGCCTTACATACTCGGTACTTTATTTGTACTGACGTTCATTTTGCCTAGGGACGCTGCGTTTCATGCCCGCAGGTCCCAATTGATAGGTTGACATTCCTCCTAGTAGGCTATCAGCTCAGTGGAGGTGTTGGTGCACTACACTTGCTCCGGAGTTGCTTATTTGGTCAGTATGCTTTGGTTATGTATTGATTGATATGGTGGGGCCCTGTCCCAACCTTTATGATTTTATGTACTCTTAGAGGCTTGTAGACAGATGTCAGATTTATAGATACTTGTATGGCCTTGTTGGCCTATGTGTTGTGTTTACACATGGTCATGTCGGCCTTATAGGCCCGTACGTCACATGTATAAGTTTGTATAGCATGCTGGGTCGTCATATGTGTCACACCTCCTTTTTCCGCCCCGCTAAGGGTGAAGGAGTTTTTCCCAATTAAAGGACAATCGAACAGGATTTGTTTATTTATTTCAGAGTCGCCACTTGGAAGATTTAGGGTGTCCCAAGTCACCGATTTAATCCCGAATCGAGGAAAAGAATGACTCTATATTACAGTCCGCGAACTAGAAATCCGGATAAGGAATTCTATTAACCCGGGAGAAGGTGTTAGGCATTCTCGAGTTTCGTGGTTCTAGCACGGTCGCTCAAGTGTTATATCCGGCTTGTTTATCTGATTTTAACAATTATGCACTTACATGCAAGTTATAACTCTTTTACCGCTTTTATTATTGTTATTATTATTATTATTTTGTTAGCAAAGAAATGCAATATTGTGAAAACGTATCTCGAACCACGTCAAATCAATGTACCCGTAGTTATCGACACATTTCAACTCCGCCGAGATTTAGATTTGGATCACATAAATGCGCACCCGAATTTAAGAAAGTAATTTATTAAAGACGCGCCCTAAGCGACTAGCGTATCGTTATTTTGGGTAAGGCCGTAAAATTTTGCTAAATGGCCCGTCCCGAAGTCTAAGTAACTTTACAATCACATATAGAGGGCCCCGCAGCTTGTGTATTTTTGTTTGGCGAGGCTCGACTCATTTTTTTTTTTTAAAAAAAGAATTGCAACGTCATGGGAATGCATCTCGAACCACGTCACAATCAATGTAACCGTGATTTGTCGACGCATTTCGACTTCGTTGAGATTTGGATTTGGGTCACATAAATGCGCACCCGAGTTTTAAGAAGGTAAAGTTATTTAAAGCGCGTACCTAAAGAGATTAACGTATTATTATTTTTGGGAAAAGGCCGTAAAGTTAACTAAGTGGCCGATCCCGAAGTCTATCCAATTATTATGTCCATTTATTAAGGGCCCCGCAACTTGCAATTAATTTGGCGAGACACACCTCATTTTATTTTAAAGGATCGTCCTATAGTGACTATGTTTTCCTATTAAGCTTGTCTCTAAAAGAAATGAAAGAAGAAAAAGATCCCAATTAAATTACATGCTTTAAACTTGTTATAGTCGGGTTCCGAAAATGCGGTTTGCTAAATCAGAAAATAAACGCAGTAAGGGCAGTCCGTTTGCCAATTATGGGCCCAGGTCCAACGCATATAGTATTAAATGGGACCTGGGCCATCTCGTCCCAATAATGGGCCTAGTTAAATTACTCTACACTTTATTCACAGTATTGTAAAGCTGAAATGTATAACATGCTTCCTAATTAAACAATATTACTACAAGTTTCAAACAGGCAACTTATTGAATGAGGTAACTTAAATTGTTTGGCACTTAAAACAATCTAAACGGCCTAACATGCTTTTGAAGTATGCTACTCACCAAACAAACTGAAATAACAGAACATGTTACTGTCACACCTCCTTTTTCAATATACTACTTTACCCGCGAGGGCGTAGAGGAGTTTTTCCAATTTAAGGACAGTCGGAACGGGATTAGTTATTTAAGTTTTTCAGAGTCGCCACTTGAGAATATAATGGTGTCCCAAGTCA
>MU789033.1:4187-37834 GCA_026770625.1 Nicotiana glauca
GCAACAGTGATATGTGGAGCGGGTTGCACGCCGCAACAATGGTAATTATGGAGCGGGTTGCACGCCACAACAGTTGTTGATATCTGTGGTTACGTCTGAATATTGACTTCTTGTTTCATGGTGGACTTTAAGCTGTTTGGTTTTTACTCTGGATTACCGCTAATTGTATTTCCCCATAGCATATTTTCCCCTCCCATGTTGTTAATTACTTGGTATTCGACTTCCGCTGTATATTTATAACCGAGACTACACTTTTTTTAAATTGCTGAGACTACACTTCTGTGCATTTTTGTACAGGTCCAGATTTTTAGCAGCAGCATCAGCAGTAGTTCGGGAGCAGGATTTTATTATCACGAGACTGAGGTAGCCTTGCAGGCGTTCGCAGGCCCGGCGTCTCTTCTTACGTTTTTCATTTATACTGTTGCCTCATTGTTTCGAGACAGACAGCTGTTATATTTCTTACAGACCTTTATATGTCGTTTATTCTTAGTGGTTCGTGAGTATGTGACACCAAATCTTGGGTAGAGAATATTGTTGAGCATTTCGTATTTATTTCAGACTTATAAAATTAGACTTCCGCAGTTATTGTTGTTATTATTAATGATACTATAAATTGACAACAGAATGGTTTTACCAATGGAAACGGTAAGTAAGTTGGCTTGCCTAGCTACCACTAGTAGGCGCCATCACGATCCCGATGGTGAGAAATCCGGGTCGTGACAAGTGGGCATTCGGTATTTCGGTTCCGTATTTCGATATTTAGTTTATCATTTGTGTATACCAAATACCGCACTAAAGTATTTTGGTACAGTTCGGTATTTATTATTTTTGGTTCGGTATGGTTTCGATTTAATATTCGCTAATATATGGAGGCTCCAGTGACAAACTAACAGAACAACTACTGAAGGTTTTCAACTCTCCTCCAATATTTTGTTCGTTCTCTTTGTATGTTTGTTATCTCACAATCACTATATTTTAAAGAATCACAGGTAATATTCCTAAGCCAAATGCTTACCACATAGGTTCGTTCAGAAACTGCTGAAGTAATATGTGAGGCACATATTCTATTTCTTATTCAGTTGCCAATTTTTAACTATCATGAAAATAGATTCTTGCCTTGTAATGTTTTATGCTCTAATCTCTTTAATTGTAGCTTCGGTATGATGTGCCACTACTTTACGAATCTCACAAGAAAAAGGAGGTCGACATTACTGTGGACCTCTGGCGTTTAGTTCTTCAAAGAAAGGAAGAAAGATCTCTATAGTATAAAGAATAGAGAGTACGTAGATACGATGCATGTCAAATTAAGGACACACCCTTTTCTTAACTGGAGAAGGTTTCTCACATCATTACAAGTAACAGAACATATAAACTAACAGAAGTACAGAACAAAGGCTTAAAAAAAGGTCCAACTTAAAAAAAAGGCTTTAAAAATTTGGTGATTCGGGATTTCGGTATACCAAAATTTCAAGATCCTAATACCGAAGACCATAACGTGATATCCGAATACCGAAAACCGGAATACCGAATTAATTCGATCCGATTCGGAATTCGATTTTTTGGATTTTATGACTACCCCTACTAATCTCTCCGGTAAGTCTAATTTTCACTTCTTATCATACCGTCAACCTTTGGAAACTCCAATTTTCCAATCATTATTCAACTTGCGGTTACCTGAAGGGTTTTCACCAAAAAGTCTCTCCCATTTTGTTCTTTCTCTCAACTTACTGTCACATTATGGTGTCCGTGGGAATTTTTACCAATAAGACTCTCTCATGTTGTTCTTTTCTTCTTATTTCCTTCGATTCTGCAGATGAAAAGACATTAAACATGGAAAAAATATCATATGCTCCTGGCATGTCTAACTTGGCACTCTCAAAGATTATCTGGAAGGTCTTTTTGGACTGTATTGTGGCTTTTGGACATAGTTAGAAAGAAAAGATATCATAAAGGCTCAAAATAACTACGACAACAAGGTTAATTTGTTTACAATTTTTGGAATCCGTTTTAAAAAATTTGCCGCAGTTTCTAAAATAAGAGAATTTGATTCTCTTTTCTTAGATGGAATTTCTAAGAAAAACTGCATCACTCTTGACTTCGTAGGATTATGAAATATTTTATTTGGTGTGATCGAACCGTAAGGCCGCCAACGTATCTTGTGGTGACAAGAATCAGGTCGAGTGTAGTTCAAACATTTAACCTAACTATTTTTCTTTCTTTCTGTTTCTTTTTTTCTTTTTCCTTTTTCAAAACAAACTACCCCGATTTTTATTTTCTGGGGGCATGGACCTTTGATTGTTCTTTCTTTCTCCTTTTTTTTATTATTTGAACTTTATAAGATTCCCCAGTTCGTACTCTCGGAGCATGAGATTTTCTTTTCGTCATTTTTTTTTATTTTTTTTGTTGTTAACTCGAAACTTGATTTTTCAGAAGAGGGTGGTAAAGAAAACAACACAAGCTCAAAAGGGGTAGGAAAAAAATATAAAGTGTTTGGATAACAGAAAAAAGCCTCCCAGCCTTGAGGATTCCAATCTTGGTATCCTTTCGCGATCATAACATTGATGAACATGTCTATATTCTTGGTATGTCATGGTGGAAAGACACTTCTCATCCATTAATGTCAAACTTTACAACAAACTTCAATTGATTTCCTCAAACCGGACCTTCACAATGATTTGAAGGTAAAGATCATTAACATCCACGGGTATGAATATTCTAGTTTCACATGAATTTTACTCGAGCTTAATTCCAAAGTTTTTCTTTATTCATCATCACAAGTGTCTTTTTCTTAGCTATCCAATTCAAGACTAGATCAGTTTTCTAGGATCTAGCCAAAATTCCGCTTGCATATCTTGTCATTAGAAATAGTAAGAAAAGAACTAAGCACATAATGACACAAAAGTACAACCTGTATTTCACCGAGTAAAGGATGGAAAGGTTTAAAAACAAGACAAACGACCTAAAATCCAAATTACAACCCTAAAATAACCTAGATATTAAAAATAGCAACATAACAGACAAACAAGATTCACACGAACACAATAGAGAGATAGAAGGGTTTCACTCAATAAAACATACAAAATCTGGATTAACAACCCTGAAATAACCCAGATAATAGAAAAAAATTAAAACAAGCTACCAAGATTCCTTCCTAGTGAGGATGTAATGACTTTTCAATTGCTAAGATTGACATTTAGCCACAAATATGCTCAACAGAATGACCAGGGCCCTCTCCAATTTCAATATCATTAACTTCAGTCAACAAGTTCCCGAGATGATTCTTATTCTCCAAGCCACCACGTATCATCCCTACAAAGTGTGCATTATCATGTGCAGGTAAAGGATTCTGCGACATATTATGGGTGTCATTGTCTTGGATCACAATTATCCCTTCTTGAATCATTCTTTCTATTTCCCTTTTCAAAGCACGATAATTTTTAATGCTATGCGCTTGGACATTAGAGTATTACATGCACCGTACAGTAGGATCAAAACCGAGGAGAAGCTCAATCAGGCTAGAATGTTTTAACCTTTCAAAGAAGCTTGTGTAGGATTTCTCGATTGGCATAAAACTATTTCTTTGACTTTATTTCCTTCTATACCCTGCTTTCTAGGGTTGTTGGGTGCTCTGGAATGTTGTGAAGGCGACAGAGTATTATGCGGTGCTGGCGCATGCCATAAGGAGTGACCCAGTGGTTGGATAGTTGACCAGACATTGTTTAGAGGAAATACTGGGTGGATTATATGGAGCTCGGGGATAAGTTTGAGGTTGGGGCTGAAGCTGAGTATATTGGTGAGGTGGACCCGTTAGGCCATGTCGTGATCCTGAGACAACCAAGGCAACATTATCATATTTCTTCTGACCCAGCAAGCTTCCTATGTCATTCTGAATTGCTTCTGTTGTGGCTTTTAAGTCAGAATAGCTCATGATCTTGCTCGACTTCAACCTATCTTGTACCATTCCTCCCATCTTTACCACATCGTTGAACGGTTTACCTATGGTTGAGACCTAATGGCCAAAGTAAGTAAGCTCTAGGGTTTGAAGAAAGTAATCGACCATCTCGTTTTCTTCCATCAGAGGATTGACTCGGGCAACCTGCTCTCTCCATCGGAGCCTATATTCCTGAAAGCTTTCATTAGGATTCTTTCCAATCTTGGTGAGGGATATACGATCCATGATAATTTCTATATTGTACTGAAAATGTCGGGTAAAGGCCTGAGCCATATCATCCCTTGTGTACCACCTGCTAGCATCTTGGAGGTGTACTATTCTAGAGCTGCCCCGCTCAAACTTATACTGAAATAGGCCACCAATAATTCATCCTTTACACTGGCGCCTCTCATATTACTGTACTAACCTCTTAAATGGGCCACGGGATCTCCGCGTCCATCATACAGATCAAACTTTGGCATCTTGAACCCGGTGGGCAGTTGGGCGTCAGGGAACAAGAATAAGTCCTTGTAAGCGACACTTACTTGGCTTCCTATTCCTTGCATGTTCCTCAAAGACTAATCTAGAATCTTCACTTTCCTGATTAAAACATCTTACTCCATGTTCTTAGATGGTTTTTTTGTTTCAACAGGAGGCTCAAAGTGAGGGGTATAGGAATAAGAATCCAGGACCTTGAAGGTCGACTAGTTGGTTCTTGAGCATAGTTTTGGGCATTCTGGGCTTGGAACGTGGGTTCACTAGAAGATCGGTGGAGGGTAGCTTGTGGAGAGGCTACAAAAATAAGAGTAGATGTCAGAGCAGGGTATGAGGTTATTTTGGCCGGTGGAGCATGGAAAGTTTGGGACGAGGTGCAAGGGTAGTTGCGATAAGGGATAAAACCTGGTGCATGTTGAGGGGAAGGATTAATGGTACTGGGAATCTTGGTTTGTGATAATGGTGGGACAGAAGCAGGATTTTCTATGTAGTTAGTGGGCAATGAAGGTGGAGGATGCCCTTTGATCCAAGCTTGATATATCTCTGCCATTTGATGTTTCAACCTTCGGACCTCCTCTTTCAACTCAGACTAAGATTCCACAAGCTCCCTCGGTGGGTAAACAAGACATGTGTCTAAGTCCTTGCTAGCAATGGCTACCTTGCTCTTTGACTTTGTGTTGTATGGATGAATCGCTAGAATGACACAAACCAACCACCTTCCCGTTGATAATAATAAGGATAATAAAAAGGAGCAAGACAAAGCCAACATGTCAGCGTTAGGGCATATATCAGATAATAACATCACACTACGTGCAATGCACCTATCATCATTTAACAGTTCTAGAATGACTTTGAGGGTCGCAAGGTCATGTGGCATCATCCCAGTTTTACTCTCCTTGCCCTTTTCCTCTTTATTTTCCTTTCTAGTACTCCTTGTTTTTTTCATTTTCCTCCCTCTCTTTTTCTTTCTAATTATCACTCTTTTCTTCTCTCACCCCTCATGTCTATCAACTTTGCTATTTTTTCTCTCTCTCTTTTAATTTCAAAAACAATTCGATTGAACCATATCTAGGTTGCCTACATATCATATTTCACATAATTCTGACAAAGCGTAATTCAGGAAAAGTAATGGACAAAATAAACTAAAAACAAAAATCTTTTTGAATTTTTCATTTATAAGTTTTTTCGATTTTCAAATACAAAGTAGGAAATACAATAACGAGATACTCGACAAACTCAACTATACTACGACAAACTCTGACACCAACTAAAATAATCAGTACTACTCGACATGATTGTAAAGCACAAGACAACATAAAAAAACAGACTCAAAAATATAAAAAGTCTCCTTAAGCAGCTCCAGAATGTAGTGGTCCTGGTTGGACGGTCCCGGGACGTCTATCATGCTCAAGCTATGTAAATAGATCCACACATGTATGAGAAAAATAAGAGCAAATAGAGTTAAGGACTTAGAACACTATGTAAGACAATAACTATCATGCCCAGAAATTCGAGGAGCGCGACCGACGCTCAACCGGGTAAACCCGATCGAGCAAGCCTGTTAGGTCTCATTCTACCCAAACTAACTCATGAATAAATAGGAGATGGAGTCCATTAATCAAATTCTATAAACATATTATTAACGATTTCCATTTCATTTTCATTAGCAACTTCATTTGCCATTTTAAAGGCGTTACAAATTTTATACGTCATTGCCAAACATAAATATTTCTATTTTAAATTCCAATGCCCGAAACTACCCACAACTTGTCTACGAAGCCTCTAAATACAATTTAAGAATAATATGGAAATGCCGGTAATAAGGCTCCAGCTATACCTTACACAATTACCAAAATAAACTCCGGAAGAAAGGCGGTATGAGCCACGCAGGGCCCCAAGAGGAAAGGGGCTCACCAACTCAGCTGACGGGAAGGGAAGGAGTGCTACTGTCGGTGGACTGGAGTACCTGCTATAGAACCACCTACAATCATAACACGAATGTAGCGCCCCCGGCAAAAGGGACGTCAGTACATTTGAATTGTACTGGTATGTATGAACAAACTTTGCCCCAAGTAAACTAAAACCATACACAAGTAACGAGCAATAATAGAATTAACAATCAAATACACATGAAAGGAAAAATCAAGCCAAACAAGCTTACAATCTCTCCTTTTCCCCTTCAACATTATCACATCAATGATTTCACAATTTTTCTCATATTTTCATTTCAATAGTGATTTCAATCACTTTCTACCCTTATTACCTCGGCCACCCTTATCACCACAACCCACACCTTATTACTTTGTATTGCGGCGCGCAGTCCGATCCTACCGAACAATCATAATTCACAAACAGCACAACAACAACAACAATTCACAAAGAAAAACAATAACAACAATTCTCAAGGAACAACAATGACAATTTACAAAGAATTTCCATAACCATCAACACCCCTTCCAAAATATTCTACAGTTCATGTGCAATTTAAATCACCACAATAATTAACCACAACAAGCCAAACATGTTATTTCCTCAGTTGTTTCGATTGCATCAATTACAATTTCTTTCCATCATTTGTTTCTCAACTCTTACCACATAACACGTTCACAACCACTCATTTGGTTTATTGCCAATTACTTACACCATTATATCGGGAGACTTAACCACGAATACTCAAATCATACCAATAACAAGAATTTTACAAATAATCCACGTAGATGACACGTACCATATAGTCGTACACCAAACAAAGTGACTTTACAAAGGTCATAGTTAGCCATACATATCTCGTTTAAGCTTTTCTTAAGTTACTACAATGTTCCAAAAATTCTAGTAATTCCAATCTACTTTGAGACATAATAAAATTGAACACAAATTAGAAAGGTATTCATGGTTTCAGCTCATTTGAGCATTTTATTAAATACTAGTTGAGCATCTTAATTTCAAATCTCTTTTTTTAAGGTTTTCCTTCATTCCCCAACCAAATCTTTACTTATTTATGTTAAACAATCTTCCCACAAACCTAATTTGTACATGCATGTATACATAATAGTATTAAACCCAAGAATCATACCTCAGTACCCTATCTTATACCCCAAACTCGAAATTAAAACCTAGGGTATAGAATCTTACCCCTTAAATGAAGAACTTGTGATTGAGTTCTTTGATTCTTGACGATTGATGCAAGATTTGGCTGATTTAAATGTTGGGTTCCTCCTTATCTCTCTAAAATGCTCTCACCTCTCTCTAAAATCAGTAGATAATGACCCCAAATGAATCCCCAAAGACCATATATTAAAATGGAGTCGGGTTATAAAAATAGGGAAATTAACCCTCCGATATCGGGTTTGCTATAGCAAAATGGACCGCAAAATGAGAATGTTGGCCGCATAATGCACCGCAAAATTGACGCCCAAAACTGGGCTACACTGGCCCAGTTTGCGATAGGAATGCGACCGCAAAGTCAGAAATGCGACAGGATTTGCGGTCGCAGATTTGACATAGGATTGCATTTTTCCAGCTTTTGGTAATTTGATTATAAATTTGTGTAGGAAAGTCCAAATGACGAACGATTTAACGAGTTGGAAACTAGACTTGAAGGCATTTAATTTGATAGGTTATACACCATATAAAACCTTATACATATTTAGATATACTCGTTCAAAGTATGGACTAGTGCAAGCTCATTGGGAATTTTAGCCTATTATGAACTTTTTCAATTTTTCTTAGACTTAGGCCTTTCCTTAGACCCCAAATTACTTACCATAAGACTTATACACATATTTACCAAATCCAATTGATGTACACCATGTTAATAGCACATAAAAATATTATAATAAGCTTACGTGGCACCACGAAATCCTAGGTTACTTAGCAAAATTTTTTTCCGGGGCCTTACATTATCCCCACCTTAGGATCATTCGTCCTCGAATGAGGATTTTGAAAATTAGTTGGTTTTGAAAAAAACAAAAACATGATATGCAAGCTCCCAAATTTTTCACTAACTCCCCTATTTTTAGAAAATTTCGCCAGAGTTTCCTTTGTAATTTGAACATATCTACCTATTAGAGAGCCCCCGAAATAGATTTCCAAGAACCATTACACAACTCCTATTATCCCTACAACTGGTATATAATTCATTTCCTCAACACTTGCACATATTCAATCACTTAACACATTTTTGCACATAGTTTGGTCACTTCAATGAGTCCCATACAGTTCAACCAATACACTATACGCATTTCAATTAATCATTACCAATCTATACTACCATTAATCATTCACTTATCACAAGAGTTCTTACAAAACTTTCATTTACCAAAAACGGTTTGCACATGACTCAAATAATCATAACACATACAATTCTTGCACAACTTAAGGAGTTACAATCTTAAAACATTCAGGGGAGATATGTGGTGTCTTTGCACCAAATGGAACACAACATCAGTTTGCTTAGAGATAAAAGTTCGCACGATCACTACTGGACTTGTTTAAACAGATGGGGATATTTTCTTTCATTTCATCCTCCACTTCCCATGTGGCTTTCTCAACTCGATAAAGCACCACAATATTTTAATATCAATGACAAGAACCTCAGCATGACAAATACTACTTTATCACGATGATACCTGGCCATGGACTGCACATTTTTAAATCATATCACGTAGAAGGTACCTTTCAAATCAAACCCAACTACTATGCAATAAAGAGAAAATATTTTATTTCCACAACACTCTCGGCCTTCAATGGCCTCTTATATCTACAGACTTTGCCAGAACACATTCACCAGAGCAATTTCGACCCCTAAACTTACTTAATAAGGATAAGAAGTAGATATTTTGCATAAACTAACGATCCACTAACTTCACCGTCAATAATTTCCACCGGAATGATACACAATTGATCTCCACCTACTTTCTTAGACATAGACATGTGAATCCACAAAATATATGGCAAACAACTTATGGGGACACTTCATACTCCTGGTGCGGCCTAATTTGGAATACACTTATGCAACCTTGATTAACAACTCACATAACATCTTCAGGGGAAAATATTGAGAATAGCCTGCTCACCCTCCAAACTCTAAATCTCTAGGCGAACACTCACACTAAACCCTTGACGACCTTCAACAATTACTCTAAGATGTGCTATCATAAACTGACCATAAAATTACCTATCAAATATACATGTGATCACACTGTGAAGCTTCACCTTTGACTCGTCTGAACTTACAATACCCAATGGATCTAATACAATGAGGAACAACATAGTTCAAGATCAGGCTGGAGTTATTCAGGAATCCATTTAGGCGCTGAGCAGGGCATTTTATGAGGTTACATGCTACGAGACACGAGGATTTCTATTAATGATGCTGATATAGTTAATCATTGTGACGACATCGACTATTAGACAATTAAGGCATATAGAGGTTCTAATGGTTAACATGATGCTACAGGGAGAAAGACAAATGACACTCCTATCCACCCAAGGAGGTGTAATAACAAAGGTAACAAAACTCCTCTCACATGAAAATGATATAGTCAATTATTCTAGAAGTCGAGTGATAAGAAGGCCACGTAACCCATCCAACCTGACCCATTTAAGACTTTGGAAAAATGGGATGCACTTTGGTTTGAAATCAGGGCAATTTCAGCCTAAGCTTAAAGGAAAATCATTACTTTTGAAACCCATGAGACAAGCCCTTGTAGTCCTAGAAAATCAATAACAATGGCGAGAAGGTACTTAAAACCATTACGAGTTGGTATAAAAATCAGGGCCTCAACATGCCCACATGGATAAGTTTGAAGGAATGAGACGTCTTAATGCATTTATCGGGGAAAAGTAACCTAGGTTATCTAGTCACATGGATAAGCAGAGCAGGTATATGGTTGTTAGAAGAAAATCTACAAAGAATACATCCAATATTTATTTATTCTAACAAAAGGAATATGTCCCCATCCTTAATGCTACAAGACTTCCTCTTTGATGCCATGAAACATAAATAAATTCTACAATGAGAGTTATCAGATGAAATAGATAGTAGGGTAGCAAAACTAATGAGCACCATTTGGAACCAACGAGCTTAAACCAAGTTGAAGACATTAGAAGTCTGTAGGAAAGGAGAAATTTTCCCACTCTTGGGGCGCTTGTAGAGTACATAAAAGTGAGGTTAATTAAATCAGATCATATAGTTGGATAACTAGTCGAGACATTGAGATGATATCGCATTGAAGGTTATGGGTAAACAACACATGATGCAAGACAATTTAAAGAAAGTGAGAGAGCCTTATGGAAGTAACCTCTACATTGTAACCACTAGGAATGGTGGTAATACAAAGCGATTACGAGAAGCTACCTTTTTTTTGGAAAGAAGTTCTCTGTATGAAGTCACGTGATGTATAGCTCTAGAATTCAAAAATCCAATTGTGTTTAGCAACTCAACTTCAAAATGAAGCATTACAACACACTTCTATACAACCAGCTATGACAAGCCACATTGGAGATGCTATAAGACTTGACTGAGAGAAAGGTTTTGACATACGAATGTGTTACTAGGTGTATTTCTCCTTGGCCAACCCAAAACCAAAAGGCGAGACTTGGACTGATAAGCAGATCATTAGACTAGCACAAGTGTAGATAATCCATTATCGGAAAGAGGTCATTCAATTTCAATAATTGCGGCATGCTATCAACCCTTGATGAACTTGAAGTGATATGAGAACCCAATGAGATAGTATAGAATAATCATGGAGGGTTTGTAGATGTTCATAATGAGTTCTTCCTGGATTTTGACTGGAGAACTACCCATATGCTAATGAAACACAGAAGAATATGAGAAACAGACGTGGTGCTGTAATAACTCACAAAGGTGTGCTTGGTCTTGACAGAGAGCCTAGTAAGGGTCCTTACGAGATAGAAAGTGTTACAATGACTCATAGAAGGATATGTTCTCTCATGGTTATCGAACAAGTGTGGGGAAACTAGCACAATGAATTCACTAACTAAAGAACACAATTAACACATGTTATGGAGGTGTAAAAAGGAGATAAACATTTGTTATAAGTTGGACATGCTTCTGCTATATTAGCTCCTAATTGCAATATACAACCATGCCACGAGCAAACACAATACTAGGACAAGGTGAACTACTTACTGCGGGATGTCCCAAGTGGACACGAAAGTTATGGCGACACATGATCTTCCTATGACGTGGATGTGAGGATCTTAATTTTTAGAGACTTTATGCACACGGTGACCATTTCGATTGACATGAACTCATGTGAGGTGTTAAGGTATGCTCTTATATTACTAGGCAGTGAGAAGCCTTCATGATAATATTCGCAAGAGAGTAGATTGACTGTTCAAACCATATAAGCCATATACACAACTGAGTAAAAGAGTGACTCGAGAAGGATCGCAACACTGGGATGCTTTGCATGGAACTTGACACCACATAGGTAAACTCTACGACGGTGCATGTATAGGCACAAGCGAGTAGATTTTGTCCATTTAAATAAAAAGATTCTGTAAGAAATTCATCGGATATAGTCCCTTGGTGAGAATTTAGGAAAAGCAAGTGGGAAATATCAATCCTAGAGTTATAACTCAATTCAAGGGCATAATTATAGAACTTAATTCCACAAGAATGTAAATAAGAGAATTCATAATGGAGTAGATTCACGAATAGTGCGTCTTGTTCAAAGAGTCAATACACGCAATGTTTTGTTATTCAACATCTTGTTAAGACCATGTTTATGAGAACTCTTCAGTATGGATGTACATATAAAATGAGTAGAAATTTTCATTTGACTCACTTAATGACGTTAGGTTGATAGGGCAATAGCTTAATAGATACCCCTTGACTCCACATCCCTAACGTACGTAGGCAGCATACCGATATACTACATGATCTGATGGTGCAGAGACATCATTAAGGACAAAGACACTCACCTTCTTAGCGATAGATTTTACCAATCCCTCCACAGCTCAATACATTCTCCTAACAAGCCCTTGGGAAATCCACTTGGACTCAATGGTGGGATCAATCCCTCCTTACATGCTTCAGATTCGCGGGTTATGGTATCAAGGTTACCAATCTTGAGAATAAGACTTAGAGAGGAAATCATATCACTAACTTGAGCTCTATCGAACGATTGGAGTATCAAAGAAGGGTGAAATTCCTAAATGTCTGAATAGCCTCCAATTTATAGATGTGGTCGACAACACACCGATAAGAAGGACTCTACTAGACACGGCTCCGAGACATCCTAGGACACTTTAAAATCTTAGGATCTGATACCAAGTTTATCACGCCCCAAAATCCGAGGAGCGCGACCGGTGCTCAACCGAGTAAACCCGACCGAGCAAGCATGTTAGGTCTCATTCTACCCAAACTAACTCATGAATAAATGGGAGATGGACTCCATTAATCAAATTCTATAAACATATCATTAACGATTTTCGTTTTATTTTCATTAGCAACTTCATTCGCCATTTTAAAGGCATTACAAATTTTATACATCATTGCCAAACATCAATATTTCTATTTTAAATTCCAATGCCCGACACTACCCACAACCTGTCTACGGAGCCTCTAAATACAATTGAAGAATAATATGGAAATACTGGCAACAAGGCTCCGGCTATACCTTACACAAATACCAAAATAAACTATGGAAGAAAGGCGACATGAGCCACGCAGGGCCCCGAGAGGAAAGGGGCTCACCAATTCAGGTGACGGCAAGGGAAGGAGTGCTAATGTTGGTGGATTGGAGTACCTGCTATAGAACCACCTACAATCATAACACGAATGTAGCGCCCCCGACAAAAGGGACGTCAGTACATTTGAATTATACTGGTATGTATGAGCAAACTTTGCCCCAAGTAAACTCAAACCATACACAAGTAACGAGCAATAATAGAATCAACAATCAAATATACATGAAAGGAACAATCAAGCCAAACAAGTTTACAATCTCTCCTTTTTTCGTTCAACATTATCACATCAATGATTTCACAATGTTTCTCATATTTTCATTTCAATAGTGATTTCGATCACTTTCCACCCTTATTACCTCGGCCACTCTTATTACCTCGGCCACCCTTATCACCACAAACCACACCTTATTACTTTATGTTGTGGCGCTCAACTCGATCCCACCGAACAATCACAATTCACAAACAACACAACAACAACAACAATTCACAAAGAACAACATCAACAACAATTCTCAAGGAAAACAACGACAATTCACAAAGAATTTCCATAACCATCAATACCTCTTCCATCATATTCAACAGTTCATGTGCAATTTAAATCACCACGATAATTACCCACAACAAGCCGAACATGTTATTTCCTCAGTTGTTTCGATTACATCAATTACAATTTCTTTCCATCACTTATTTCTCAACTCTTACCACATAACACGTTCACAACCACTCATTTGGTTTATTGCCAATTACTTACACCATTATATCGGGAGATTTAACCACGAACACTTAAATCATACCAATCACAAGAATTTCACAAATAATTGACGTAGACGCCACATACCAAAAAGTCATACACCAAACAAAGTGACTTTACAAAGGTCAAAGTTAGCCATATATACTTCGTTTAAGCTTTCCTTAAGTTACTACAACGTTCAAGAAATTCTAGCAATTCCAATCTACTTTGAGACATAACAAAATTGAACACAAATTAGAAAGGTATTCATGGTTTCAGCTCATTTGAGCATTTTATCAAATAGTAGTTGAGCATCTTAATTTCAAATCTTTTTTTTAAGGTTTTCCTTCATTCCCCAACCAAATCTTTACTTATTTATGTTAAACAATATTCCCACAAACCTAATTTGTACATGCATGTATAATAATAGTATTACACCCAAGAATCATACCTCAATACCCCATCTTATATCCCAAACTCGAAATTAAAACCTCAGGTATAGAATCTTACCTCTTAGATGAAGAACTTGTGATTGGGTTCTTTGATTTTTGAAGATTGATGCAAGATTTGGATGATTTAAATGTTGGGTTCCTCCTTCTCTCTCTAAAATGCTCTCACCTCTCTCTAAAATTAGTAGAGAATGACCCCAAATGAATCCCCAAAGACCATATATTAAAATGGGGTCGGGTTATAAAAATAGGGAAATTAACCCTCCGATGTCGGGTTTGCTATAGCAAAACAGACCACAAAATGAGATTGTTGGTCGCATAAGGCACTGCAAAATTGACGCCCAAAACTGGGCGACACTGGCCCAATTTGCGACAGGAATGCGACTGCAAAGTCAGAAATGCGACAGGATTTGCGATCGCAGATTTGACATAGGATCGCATTTTTCCATCTTTTGGTAATTTGATCATAACTTTATTTAGGAATATCCAAATGATGAAGGGTTTGAAGCGTTGGATACCAGACTCTAAGTCCTTTAATTTTATAGGTTATCCATCAAATAAAACCTTATACATATTTAGATATGCTCGTTCAAAGTAAGGACTAGTGCAAGCTCATTGGGAATTTTAGTCTATTATGAACTTTTCCAATTTTTCTTAGACTTAGGCCTTTACTTAGACCCCAAATTACTTACCATAAGATTTATACACATATTTACCAAATCCAATTGATGTACACCATGTTAATAGCACATAAAAATATTATAATAAGCCTACATGGCACTACAAAATCCTAGGTTACTTAGCGAAATTTTTTTTGGGGCCTTACAATAACACTTCCTATTGGACATATGCAAGACATGATTGGGGATATTTTTATGTGGCCAAAAGGTGTCTAGAAGTGCAAACTCAACAAAGGTGACCTCTAAGACATAGAAAAATTACTTTGTTGAAGTAGCCCGTTTTGTAGAAATGGCCTATGTGGCCAAAAAATGGTTAAAAATGCAAATTCAACAAAATGGACCTTAAACAGAGAGGATACCTTGTTGTGGACTTACGAATCTAAGACATGGGTCACTAAACCACTTTTGCAAAAATGATCCCATTTTGCAAGAACGATCGATGTGGTCAAAAGTGGCTAGACATGAAAATTCGACAAGGACGGGGCTTAAATTAAATAGACACATAATTGTGGATTAAAGACTCTCAAGACACTACTAAACAAGCCAGTTTGCAAAAATAGCCCTATTTTGCATAACAACTGATGTGGCCAAAAAGTGGATAGACATGAAAGAATAGGCTACGACTTTCGAAGCCAAGAACTTAAGATTCACTAGGAAGACCGGACCCTATGTGGGTTGCCTACATATCCCGCCCCAAAAGACGAGAATTAGGTATGCGTATTTCGGGAAAATTGGATACAGTCTAGTATTTAAAAAAAATAACTGATTTGGAGAAACATATTTTCATTTTTTTGGCCTTTTTCTTGAAAAACAAATTGTGAAAGAAAAATATAACTAAGCCCTACTTGCTTCATTTTTACATTTCACCCTCTTTTCTTTTTCATATACCCTAAAACATTGTCGGTCCACTAAATGACCCTTTTACCCTTGAAAAATGCAACATCTAGCACATAGGGTGCATCAAGATGGTCTTTTATTTTTTGGGTGCACTTGTCCTTGATGGATCCAGCCGCTGTGTTGAGCCTCCAAAGTCAAATGCATGTGACACAAACAAACGTTCCTACTAGGGATCCGGCATGAGACTATATTATTTTAGATTTGAAACCTTGGGGGTGTATTTTAGACCTGGCTTACCCAAGCGGACAGCTCGAGCCGAGGTGGGGGCAACGTATTGGGAGCACGAAAGTCTACCCCACTTAGTTGATGATCCAGCCTCGTTCTATTTGGTATGACCTCTAATAGGAAAAATGGGCCACGCACGTGTGAAGCAATAGTTCAGAAGACTCAAAAGGGAGGTGTAAGAAGGCGCCAATTATGAATTACATTACAAGCCCGAATTCTGAACCCTTAACCATAGATTTTGGGTTCATATCCCCAGCAGAGTCGCCAAAGTCGTCACACCTTATTTTTCCCGAGGGATAGGGAATTTTTCCAATTTAGATGACATTAATCAAAATGGGATTATTTTATTCAATTTCAGAGTCATCATTTGGGATAATTTATGGTGTCCCAAGTCACTAGTTTATTTTAAAACTCAAATCGAGAAAATTTGGCTCTATTTAAACTCTACAAAAACCAAAAGATCAGGTAAGGAATTTTGTTAATCCGGGAGAAGGTATAGGCATTCCCGAATTCCATGTTTTAAGCAAGTTGCATTTAATCATTCTTGGCTTAGTTAATTGTTTGATTACTCATTCTTCGAGCCTAAGTACATTTACCTTTTACCGCTTTTAATTATTTGATTATTCGTGATTAAGGAGTCATCTTGAAACGAGTCACGCATACGTGTGCTCATTTTATTTGGCGCATTAAAAATCATGTCACGCGTACAAGTACATAATTAATTATTAATATTGTTCGGCCAAATTTGCGCGAACACGTACCTTGGTTTATTTTGAGAATCATAATCATGTCGCGCGAACGTGTATACACTCACGATAATAGATTAAATGTGCACCTAAAGCATTTCTACGAATATCCAAAAAGGTTAATTAATATCCTAAGAAACATGATTAATTGCGGAGGTTCTAATTAAGGAAATCCACTGAAAAGCTTAGGCTTGATTCCATTTAGCTCTACCAAACTCCCACAATCCCATAACGTTACTATCTGCGTGTACCCCGACAATCTTTAATTTCTTACAAGCAAACACATGGCACATTATTTCTAATCCCCTTATTATTCAATTAATCCTTGCAATTTTCATGATTAACAAGAAGATGTGGTAACAAACATAAGACAAACCAAGCGAAAACGGTTTTTACAGATAGACATTTAGCCTTCTTCATTTTAATAGTTTGGGGTTAAAAAAATCAAAATTGAGCACTTACATACTTAACAACAATGTTAACAGAACACAAAAATATTCCACCACACATTACAACAAAATTTACTAGCACGAAAAATTCAAACGATACAACCACAACAGATTATAGAAATTTAACCAAGCATGATCTTCCGAGCAAAACGGTTAAGAAGATAATAACGGACCTTTGAAACCTTTCAATATATTAAAGATCTTCCAATAGGTTTACAAGAAGAAAATGACATTGTCGTTGAAAACAAACAGACCAGTCACCCGGAAACCACAACAAAAATCTCGAACCGGCGATGACCTCGACGGAACCGTGAATCTCCCTGAAAACCTCAGACTATGACCTCAAATTCCGTTGATTCAACGCTGCAGCTACTGATGCACCACCAACGTGTGCTAAAGCAGTAGCGGCAGTAGGTAGAAATTCAATGTCAAGAGGAAATGAGAAGACAATAGAAGCTCAGACCTTAAGATCTAGAGATTGAGGGTGTCTTTTTGGTTTTTGATTCTTCAGCAGAGAGAGATGAGCAACAACTATTGTCTTAAGGGTTAGATCTCTCTCATCGTTCGATTTTTTCTACTCTATCTGTGTGTGTATATCTCTATGTGTCTTGTGTGTAATCTTGAAAAATCAGAGAAAATCGAGAGGTCTGACCGTTTTTCTTTTTTGTGTATGTGTTATTTTTTGCAGCATGATTCTTTGGGGTACAGGCATTAAGTTGGAGAATGTGGGGGGGGGGGGGGGGCCNAAGGTTAGAGGAGATAGGGTGAGGTCTTAAATTAAGAAAATAAGGTCTTTGGTAGGTTTAAAGGGCACTGGACTTGTATTTAGGAAATTTGGTTGGGTCCATGTCTTGTTGGGTTTTAATATTGGACTAAGAAGACTAAAATAAAATAATGTATTTATAAAAATTACTCTTAGTTAATTAAAATAAACTACTAAAATAAAAATAAATATTAAGAATGAAACTATTTTTGTATTTTCAAGGTCATAATAAAGTAAAAAGTAGAGAAAATAGGCAAAAGTCATGGTTAAATTGAAATACTATAAGCATAAATATACTAATTGACCTTAAACTAAAGATGAAAATATTTTTTGGTTTTAAATTGTAATTTGATGTAAAAATTGGTTAAAACTCAATAAAAATTGAATTTGAGTTAAATAAATATTTTAATCACTAAAAATAGCCAAAAACGCGACGTGTCAAAAATTACGTGCTTATAGGACTCTTACTCAAATACAGAGGGAAACAATTGAAATTGCGCTGTGATTCCCACTTTGTAGTCAACCAAGTCAGAGGGAATTTCCAAATCTAGGAACAAATATTGCAAAATTACAAGACCAAAATCTGCAAGCTATTTCCTGAGTTCGACGAATGTCAACTCGACCAAATTCCCAGGAGCACAGAATATGAGGGCAGAGGGCCTCGCCAAACTAGCCAGAACTACCAAAAACATCATTGTCGGAGACAAAAACGTGGTTAATCTCCTTAACTCATCACTAGAACAAGTCGAGGTAAGAAACCATAAAGTTAACTTGGGACTAGTGTAGTTGTATTATAATATATTGCACGACGACACACTCCCTGACGATAAAAAAAGGCCAAAAACTAAGAATGCAAACAGCCAGATACAATATCCTCCACAACTACCAATACATAAAGGACTTACGGCGGCCCTATGGCGAAGTGCTTATGCCCAAACCAAACTCAGCGCGTCCTCGAAGAAGTCCATGAAGGCCAGTTGTAACGACTTGACCGGTCATTTTGAGATTTTATACTTTGATCGTCAGTTTTCGGATATGACTTGCCCCGTATGATGTATTATGACTGATGTAGATCGTTGGTTTTGGTTTTCACAAAAATCGGTATGAATTTAAAGGAACAATCTTAGTGAAAAGCTCTGAAATTGAAAGGTTTGACCAAGAGTTGACTTATGTGTACATGAGCTCGGATCAGAGTTTTTATGATCTGGTTAGCTTCGTTGGGTGATTTATGACTTAGGAGCGTGATCGGAATTGATTTTGGAGGTCCGGTGTAGAATTAGGCTTGAATTGGCAAAGTTAGTATTTGGGCGATTTCTGGTCGATAGGTGAAATTTTGATCCGAGGGTCAGAATGGAATTTCGAGAGTTTATGTAGCTTTGTTAGGTGATTTGGGATGTGTGTGCAAAATTTTAGGTCATTCGGAGGTGATTTGGTTGGGGTTTTGATCAAATACGTGTTTAGGAGGTTTTTGAAGAACTTAGGCTTGAATCCGATGTAATATGATAGTTTTAGCGTTGTTTAAGGCGTTTGATGATTGGAGCAAGTTTGAATGATGTAATACGAGGTGTTGGTGCTTTTGGTTGAGGTCCCGGTGGCCTCGGGGTGATTTCGGATGGTCAATCGGACCAATTTCGGCCTTTGAAACTTGCAGGTTTACCAGCTATTTGTTGCAGAGATTTTTGTTCACTGCGATCGTGGGAGAGACGTCTTGATCGCATATAAGCAACTAGTGAGGTGGGATTTTTGTTTAATTCATTCGCGTTCAAGAGGTTGCGATCGCAGAGGTTTATCAGGTAATGCATCGCGATCACATTGGTTCCTATGCAATCACATAGAAGGGATTGAGGGTCAGGCCATTTTGTTCTACGTGATCGCGTCTAGGGTCCCGCGTTCGCACAACTTAGAGGAGATGTGCATCGCGATCGCAGGTGGTGATACGCGATCGCATAGAGTTAATCTTGAGAGGGAAAATTTTATGCATCGCGATCGCAAGCCTGGGGCTGCGATCGCATAGGGGTTAAAAGTCACCTGGGCAGAATAGATTTAAGTCATTTTGTTCCGCTAGTTAGGTTATTTTTCCACCATTTTTGAGCATCCTTGAGAGATTTTGGATGGGAATTGAAGGAGATTTCGACTGGGATTGATTGGAGGTGAGTTTTATGAACTAAAAATATGATTTAATTGTTGAATCGACCTAGAAATTCATGAAAATTTATCAAAAGGGGGAAGAACTAGGGCTTGAATTTTGATATTTCGAATTGGGTTTTGATGGGTGTTTTGAGATTGGATTTGGGAGTTCTTGATATGTATAGACTCATGGCGAGATAAGGAACCTGTTGATGTAAAAAATTTTGAGTTTCGAGAAGTGGGCCCGGGGCTCGGGTTTTGGTAATTTTGGGATTTGTGCCTGTTATTGATTGTTTTCGATTGAGTTTTGTTCCCTTAGCATATTGTTATGTATTCGTTGTGGTTTTGGTTAGATTCGATGCACGTGGAGGCCGATTTGAGGGAAAAGGCATCGCGAGCTCAAGATTTTGCCGGTTCGAGGTGAGTAATGATTGTAAATGATATCCTGAGGGTTTGAAACCCCGGATTGCACAACGTAGTGCTATATTGAGGTGAAACACGCGATTAATGACGAGCGCGGGGTTACTTACTATTGGGGATTGTGACTTGGTCCGTCCTGATTGATATTTTTATCGCGTATTTGACTGAGATATGTTTGTTATCAACATGATTTGGGCTTATTTCCGTATTTTGGGCTTCATGCCGACTATTTGATCCTTAGTGGACTTTTATCACTGTTTTCTCATTATTTTGATATATTACTTGAACTCAGTCCTATTGATTATTATTGCTTTAGAAACTCAGCCACTTTTAATTGAAATTTGAGATTTACATGATATTTCCAATGTTGTTTCAGCTGAGTACTACTGTCTTACTGATGCTCGAGGGGCTTGTGATAATTTTCGGACTGAGTGAGGCTGAGGGCCATATGTGAGGATATGCTGAGTGATATGAGGCCGAGGGCCTGAGATACATTTATATGCTACGAGGTGGCTTGAGTGACGTGAGGAGGCTTTCAGGCCTTGTGAGTGATGTGAGGAGGCTTCCAGGCCTTGTGAGTGATGTGAGGAGGCTTTCAGGCCTTATGAGTGATGTGAGAAGGCTTTCAGGCCTTATGTTGATATAGCGCTTGGGCCGTAAGGGGCCCCTCCGGAGTCTGCACACCCATAGTGAGCGCGGGTACCCATTATGCTGAGTGATTGATACTGAGCCCGAGGGGCTGATATGAGTGACTGTGAGGTAGCCCAAGGGGCTAGTATTGCTTTGAGATATTGCCCGAGGGGCGAGCTTTTATGTGCTCATTTTGCATACTTACTTGTCTTTTACTTGTTATACTGTGGTATTTGTGCCCGAGGAACGGATTTCTATGCTCACGGCAGTAATTGTTTTGAAATTATGTCGCATCTGTTGAAAAGACTATTTTCAAAAGAGGTTTAAACTGAGCCAATAAATTTTCTAAAGATTTTCACAGTTCACTGTTTTCTCAAAGGATTATACATTGCTTCTATACAACATGTTGGTTGCTTTACGTGATTTCTTACTGCTCAGTTGTTATTTACCTTTATTACTCACTGAGTTGTAGTACTCACTTTACTCCCTGCACCTCGTGTGCAGTTGCAGGTATTTATTCACCCGGTAGCGGGTATTGGCTGTTTGGAGGCAAAGCTGTAGGAGTTTAGCGAGGTAACTACCAGCGTTCGCAACACCGTTTCTTTCTATGTTATTCATTATTCCTGTTCAATGTATTTCACGACTTGTAAATGTAATTACATTCTTATAGATGCTCGTGACTTGTGACACCCCGGTTTGGGTTGTGTTTAGGTTGTACTCCCGCTAAGTAATTTTATTAAATCATCTTTAAAATTGTTCATTCCTGTTTATCTATTTTCAACAAAAGGCAATTTGGGTTGGTTGGCTGGCCTTGTCCTCGCGAGAGGCGCCAACACGACCGGAGCGGGGATTGGGTCGTGACAAGCTTGTATCAGAGCCTAGGTTACATAGGTCTCACGAGTCATGAGCAGGTTTAGTAGAGTCTCGCGGAGCGGTACAGAGACGTCTGTATTTATCCTCGAGAGGCTGCATAACCTTTAGGAAAACTTTGCATTCTTGAACTTTTATCGTGCGTCCTTAATTCAGCTTGAAAAGTAACTCTTGAAATTCCTTCCACGCGTTCGCATGCGCGCATGAGCGCTCAGTATTATATGTGCCTTGGTGTCTTGTGATTCCCTGATTGAGGGGCGTGACATGATCTCTGTGAGTTGATATTGGGCCAGTCTGAAGGACTTGAGGCCGGATCTTTGCCTATGTCTTGAGCACCGAGGTGCTGATTGTGTGAGCAAGTGTCTTGAACTTATATGTTCGGTATTGTCCCTATTAGTGGGAATGACGGCTGGATAGCTACGTGATGAGCATGTTAGTACTGCGAGATGTTTCTATATGAATTGGAAGTGTCGAGGAAGATCTGCTGGATGATAGGTGAACTATTAAGTGTATGATTTCCATTGGGATTGGATGTGTAGCTCCGAGTTATGGGTGCGTGAAGAATCTTTCGTGTCTCCTAGTTGGGAGTGAAGTAAATTTTATATTGCAGTATGAGTTCAGACTCAGGGAGACTAAGTGGCTGTGTAATGTGTATGATGGTGGAAGATATATGGAAATGTTATATTGAGGCGAAGCAGGTGGGCTATCTTCTGCGGAGTGTTCTGAAATGGTGTGATCCTTATGTGTATGTTGGAAAATCTCATGTGTAAGTGAAAAATATATGTTGAAATTTTGAATTTTGAGTCGCTTAAGAGAGTGGGCTTAACTATTGCGGGAATGAATGCGAGAATTGTAGAAGAGTTACAATATGGGATGATCTGTGTTTTCACAACTTATAAATGATTTGAGTTTAATCTTACTATGTTATTATGGCATCAATAAAGTAAAGGTGTTATGAGTTATTCGGGGTTTTTTGATCTATAGCTTCGAGCCAAGTGGGGGAGTCTGCTGTGAGTAGTTGGTTGCACAGTTAGGTGCTATGCTGGTTCCAGTTTGAGGAGTGCGGGTGAATCAGTTATGGCTTGCAGAAATTGAGATCGAGGATTGCTCGAGTAACGGAAAATTTTGACTAAGGTTATATTATGCTTCATAGGGTAAGGAAATCACAGGATGTCTTAAGTTGTTGTTGGTAAAGAATTCTCAGTGCATAGAGTAGTAAGTTGCTTGGGTGTATTGGGATGAGGATTTCATTCTGTGGTGTCGGAGTGCCAATTAGGCACGGGTGGTCCTGTTCGTCGGGTCAGGTAAAAAAAATAAAAAAATATTACAGTTTGAATAAGAGTGAATGACTTGCGAGAATGGTTCTAAGGTGTTCAAGATTCTGCGTACATCAATTGAGTGTTCTAAAGTTGCATATGTGGTTCGAAACTGAGTTTCATTGGAAGATGTCAAGACTTGTGGTATTCTATATTAATGATGGGATTCTATGTATCGGTATCAAGAAAGTAAAGGAAACAGAGTTAGATTCGCAGGAAGTTCTTCAGAGTAAGGTATTCTGGAATGTGGTGTTTCTGGGAATATTTGACAGAGTATTCAGCGGTTTATGGGCTTCAAACAGTGTGGTTTATGCTTGGGTCTCGTGTGGTAAGCCTGGGGTGAGGGGATGGTGATGCTACAGTAAGGGGAAATTTCAAGTTGAAGACGAATTATAAGAAATTTGGATAGATGGAGTAGCTTGATAGTAGATCGGATCGGCATGGTAAGGATATGATTAATTCCTTGTGTGTGTTCGAGGTAATGAGTTCGTACAAGTATTTTCGCAGCAATACTTTGGGGTTCCGACGGCTTGCTTAGCTTGGTCTATTTAGAAGGATCCAGTCCTGGGAGTTTAGTTTGTACAAATGGAATTGAGAGAGTTCTTGTTGGGTTTTACCGTGGGTTGGAGATGTATATTTTCTATGGGCATACAGAGCATGGGATGTATAGTGATTTTTCTTCTAGATGGAACCAATGGAAAGTTCTTGACTAGTTGAGTGCGTAAATGTATGTGGTTCGGAAGGGAGATAAAGTTTTCATGTTATCCTCAGATACTATGGTATATGCGGTATGTTGTGGAGGACCGAGACTTGCATATGTTAGGTTGCAGTTCAGTTCTGAAAGGAAGTTCATAAAACTCTTAAGTAGCGGGTATCCTCATATATCTAAGAGAACGATATTTCTAATTGGAAGTGATTTGACGATAGTATATGTTCAGAAAAAAGGGTAATGTGATTGAGTTGATGGCACTTCAGTAGTATTGCGGGAGTTGATGGCACTTCAGTAGTATTACGACACTTTCTTGTTAGATCGACTGGTGATATTCGGGTTTGCTTGGTAGCACAGGAATTTTTTTAGAGTATCTATCGTGGAATTATTGGTTATTAAAGGTGTGGTATGCTTTCGGACGACGAAATTGGGATTAGGTACGATGATTCGTGTGCTATATGGAGTTAGAGACTGGGAGTTTTCATGTTCATGCTATGTTATGGTTGTGGATCGTGCGTATCAGTGCTATTTAGGGACTATCGAGATTTGGAGGCCCGAGTGGATCTCTCTTTGCTTGATATGTTATATTTTAGGTATGATATAGTTTAGACTGGTTTCTCAGTGTTGGGTCTATGGGCTATGCCGGAAATGCCACAAGTTGAGTGGCGAGGTGCGTTGGAGTGTGTTCTAGTAGAGTGGTTTATGTTTCGAAGAACCAGCGGATGGCTGGGGAGCATTGCTTTTCTTGATTGGGCCTTCGTGATGGATGTCAGTGCAGAGGTTTCTACCATTGATTCAGTTCCAGTGTTGAGGGACTTTTTAGATGCGATTCTTGTGGTCGGGCATGTCGCCGGGTTAGGTTGTGGATTTCGTATTGATTTGGTGCCGGACACTGTATCGTATGGCTCCGGTAGGAGTTATAGTTGTGGAAGGAGCAGCTTCAGGCTTCCTTGGTTAGGAGTTTGTTGGCAGGCCAATGTGAATCCGTGTTCTAGCTTGAGTCGGCTTGGTTGGCCCCGAATTGCATTGTTGGGGGGTAGGTTGACTTGACCGTTATTGAGCTTATCAGTGGTCTGGATAGATCTATGAGTTGCCTTTCTGTGTTGCGAGACGTTATGATTTGTTGGTTATGAGCACGTATGGTGCGGTTCTAGTGGAGGTTCATAGTGGAAGTCGAGCGGGAAGAGTAATTGGGTGTTGATCGGTGAATGGCATATTGGTTACGTCCTATCGGGTTTACGTGGTATATTTTGCTTGTTTCACTGTGGGTGTAACGATTTGCTTTGGTTTCAGACATCAAAATTGTGCGTGGTTGCCAATTTCAATCATAGTGACTTGAGGTGTCTCATGTGGGGCAGTGTTTGGATAGGATCGCGCATTGCAGCGAAGCTATGTGGAGATATGACCTTGCGGGTTAGATTCGTGTGTTATATTCTATGATGTGAGATGGGTTTTCAGCCTTGTGTTGTGATGGTACTGTTGAGCTGGAGGTACAGCTCTTTTATTTGAGTCATTTTCATGATTGAGTATGTTCAGACTGTTGCTTATTGGTGGGCGTATTGTGCTAGTTGTGGCTTAAGCCTCTATTGATGTGTCATGTCACTAGGGTGGTGTGTTGGATTAGAGAAGATCGTTGGAATCATTAATGAATACAAACATATTCGATTTCAGCATGTTTGATGAGTAAATATCGAGGTTCGGTTCAAAAATTTGCTATGGTAATTGCTAGAGGAGAAATAGCTTCATGAATGGTTGATCTGAGAAATGGTTATGGTTTATTGTGTGTTTCATTTATCGTTGGCAGTATATGCAAGTGTTGGAATGAGACTTTAGCCAAAAGAGGTTTTCTATCAGTATTTGGTTGTGTGGCAGCTGCTGTAAATGGAAGTTATCGCTACATGAGTTTGAGTTATGTGGTATATCATATAGTTGCACCTGAGGTTGCAGACTTGGGTTACTACAGTTAGTTTGGGTCTATCCAGAGTATCGGTGTGAGGTTTTGATCATATTGATGGTTTCAGAATTGGAAAATGGGATTCTATGGCTTATGGGCCAGACTAGATTGTGTAATTTCAGTTGCAGTGTGATATCGGACCTATATGAGGTAGGGTGACGTGGGATCACCCCCGGGTATATGAATGGAAAGGTTATTCAGCGTTTGGTTGGCTTCGGGAACAACTTTGAGTACGTTCGAGGAGGAACGCGTGTTTAAGTGGGGGAGGATGTAACGACATGACCGGTCGTTTTGAGCTTTTACAATTTGATCGTCAGTTCTCAGGCATGACTTGCCCAGTATGATCTATTATGACTGATGTAGATTGTTGGTTTTGGTTTTCACGAAAATGGGTATAAATTTGAAGGAACAGTCTCAGTGGAAAGCTCTAAAATTGAAAGGTTTGACCAAAAGTTGACTTATGTGTACATGAGCTCGGATCAAAGTTTTTATGATCTGGTTAGTTTTGTTGGGTGATTTATGACTTAGGAGCGTGATCGAAACTGATTTTGGAGGTCCGGTGTAGAATTAGGCTTGAATTGGCGAAGTTAGTATTTGGGCGATTTCCGGTTGATAGGTGAGATTTTGATCTGAGGGTCGGAATGGAATTCTGAGAGTTGTTGTAGCTTCGTTAGGTTATTTGGGATGTGTGTGCAAAATTTCAGGTCATTCGGAAGTGATTTGGTTGGGTTTTTGATCAAATGCGTGTTTCAGAGGTTTTTGAAGAACTTAGGCTTGAATCCGATGTAATTTGATGGTTTTAGCGTTGTTTGAGGCGTTTTGATGATTGGAGCAAGTTTGAATGATATAATACGAGATGTTGGTGTTTTTGGTTGAGGTCCCTGGGGCCTCGGGGTGATTTCGGATGGTCAATCGGACCAATTCCGACCTTTGAAAGTTGCAGGTTTTCCAGCTATTTGTTGCAGAGATTTTTTTTCACTACGATCGCGGGGGTGATGTCGTGATCGCATATAAGCAACTGGTGAGGTACGACTTTTGATTAATGCATTCGCATTCAAGAGGTTGCGATCGCAGAGGTGTATCAGGCAATGAATCATGATCACATTGGTTCCTATGCGATCGCATAGAAGGGATTGAAGGTCAGGCCATTTTGTTCTACGCGATCGCAGCTAGGGTCCCGCATTCGTACAACTTAGAGGAAATGTGCATCGCGATCGCAGGTGGTGATACGCGATCGCATAGAGTTAATCTGGAGAGGGAAAAATTTTATGCATCGTGATCGCAAGCCTGGGGCTGCGATCGCATAGGGGTTAAATGGGGCAGAATAGATTAAAGTCATTTTGTTCCGCTAGTTAGGTTATTTTTCCACCATTGTTTAGCATCCTTGAGAGCTTTTGAACGGGAATTGAAGGGGATTTCAACTGGTATTGATTGGAGGTGAGTTTTATGAACTAAAAACATGATTTAATTGTTGAATCAACCTAGAAATTCATGAAAATTTATCAAACATGGGGAAGAACTAGGGCTTGAATTTGAATATTTCAAATTGTGTTTTGATGGGTCATTTGAGCTCGGATTTGGGAGTTCTTGATATGTATATACTCGTGGCAAGATAAGGAACCTGTTGATGTGAAAATTTCTTATTTTCAAGAAGTGGGCCCGGGGCTCAGGTTTTGGTAATTTCGGGATTTGTGCCCATTATTGATTGTTTTCGATTGGGTTTTGTTCCCTTAGCATATTGTGACGTATTAGTTGTGGTTTTGGTTAGATTCGACGTGTGTGGAGGCCGATTTGAGGGGCAAAGGAGTCGCGAGCTCGAGATTTTGCCGGTTCGAGGTGAGTAATGATTGTAAATGATGTCCTGAGGGTTTGAAACCCTGGATTGCACAACGTAGTGCTATATTGAGATGAAACACACGCTTAATGACGAGCACGGGGTGATTTACTATTGGGGATTGTGACTTGGTCCGTCCCGATTGATGTTTTTACCGCGTATTTGACTGAGATATGTTTGTTATCAACATGATTTTGGCTTATTGACGTATTTTGGGCTTCATGCCGACTATTTGATCCTTCGTGGACTTTATCACTGTTTTCTCACTATTTTGATATATTACTTGAACTTAGTCCTATCGATTATTATTGTTTTACAAACTCAGTCACTTTTAATTGAATTTTGAGATTTAAATAATATTTCCAATGTTGTTTCGGCTGAGTACTACTGTCTTACTGATGCCCGAGGGGCTTGTGATAATTTTCGTACTGAGTGAGGTCGATGGCCATATGTGAGGATATGCTGAGTGATATGAGGCCGAGGGCCTGATATACATTTATATGCCACGAGGTGGATTGAGTGACGTGAGGAGGCTTTTCAGGCCTTGTGAGTGATTTGAGGAGGCTTCCAGGCCTTGTGAGTGATGTGAGGAGGCTTTAAGGCCTTATGAGTGATGTGAGAAAGCTTTAAGGCCTTATGTTGATATAGTGCTTGGGCCGTAAGGGGCCCCTCCAGAGTCTGCACACCCATAGTGAGCGCGGGTACCCATTATGCTGAGTGATTGATACTGAGCCCGAGGGGTTGATATGAGTGTTTCTGAGAGTGAACCAGAGGGGTTGATATAAGTGACTGTGAGGTAGCCTGAGGGGATGGTACTGCTTTGAGATATTGCCCAAGGGGCGAGCTTTTATGTGCTCACTTTGCATACTTACTTGTCTTTTACTTGTGATACTGTGGTATTTGTGCTCGAGGGGCGGATTTCTGTGCATATCGGCAGTAATTGTTTTGAAATTATTTCGCAACTGTTGAAAAGACTATTTTCAAAAGAGGTTTAAACTGAGCCTAGAGATTTTCTAAAGATTTTCACAGTTTACTATTTTCTCAAATTGTACACTGCTTCTATACAGTATGTTGGTTGCTTTACGTGATTTCTTACCGCTCAGTATTTATTTACCTTTATTACTCACTGAGTTGGAGTACTCACTTTACTCCCTGCACCTCGTGTGCAGTTGCAGGTATTTATTCACCCGGTAGCGGGTATTGTCTGTTTGGAGGCAGAGCTGTAGGAGTTTAGCGAGGTGACTGCGTTCGCAGCACCGTTTCTTTATATGTTATTCATTATTCCTGTTCAGTGTATATCTAGACTTGTAAATGTAATTACATTCTTATATATGCTCGTGACTTGTGACACCCCGGTTTGGGTTGTACTCTCGCTAAGTAATGTTATTAAATCTTCTTTAAAATTGTTCGTTCCTATTTATCTATTTTCGAAAAAGGCAATCAAGTACTAGTCAGATGCCCCACATAGCTGGGATATTACTAGCCCACCATCAAAAAAGGATGTCTCAGACATGATGAGGAGATGTGAGTAGTTCCAACATACGCCCCAGTGATTCACCAAGCAGTCGAACATCTCCACTTGGTCACATCCCATTGGCCGTTAATCAAATGGGGAATGAATATCGTGGGCCCTCTCCCAACAGGGCAAGATAATGTACAGTTCCATTTGATTTTAACTGACTATTTGCCTAAGTGGGTGGCAGCAGGAGCATTCGCCTCAATACGGGAACAAGAGGTAATCACCTTTATATGGAGAAACAGCGTTTGTCATTTCGGCCTACCTAAAGAAATTAGTTGTGACAACGGACCCCCAATTCATAGGAAAGAAAACCGCTGAATCCTTTGAGAAATGGCATATCAAGAGGATACTCTCAGCCCCATGTCACCCCACGGGTAACGGGCAAGCAGAGTCCTCCAATAAGTCAATACTAAACATTATGAAGAAGTTTCTTTCTCCAACTTTCCAATCCTCTCACCGAGGTGCTTTTTTTTAAGCTTTGCCTTTGCTAAGTCATTCTCTCGCTCGGAACGAAGAGTCTGGATTACCACCTCGAGAGCCTCCGCCTTCCTCAAAGCCTCCAACCGAGTGGACTCTGCCTTCTTTAGATCCTCTGCCTTCTCGGTGACCTCACAACTTATAGCCTCTGCCCTGAATTGACATTCCTCAAGCTGAATCGCTGCACTGAGATTCGACCCCCTTCCTGAGCTTAAGCTCTTCCTCATTTCTGCTCAACGTCCCTTCTAGGATGTTGCACTTCCCTACCATCCGCACCATCTCCTAGTCCCTAGCCTTCAAGTCCTTCCTCAAGGACTCTAAAGTACTTGTCTTTCAACTTCACGTAGATATCTTTACGCCTCTTCTCCCTATGAGCACTCTCAATTTCTAAGACAATCGTCTATAAAACGAACAAAAGAGGTTAGAGACTGCGAAAGAACAAAACCAAAGGAAAATAACTAACAACGAATGTACTTACCCGAAGGGCAAGGTCGACAATGTTATTTGGCAGGTCGATATCATTCATATCCTTGAGGGTCGTATCCTCAACTTTAGAACTAAGAAAGACAAGGTAAGGGATAATCTGCTCGATATTCACGAGAAGATTATGGCCCATCGTGATCATAATAGTCCTTGAACCCCCTTCCAAACTCACTTCAAACTGTGTAAGCCCCTCGTCGATCATCCTCAGCTAATCTACATTCATGTCGGAATCAGATCAAACATCCTCCTCAGCAACAACCTTGCTTCTATCATCAGTTGAAGGAGGTACGTCTGTCGCAACACCGGAAGATGAGGCCTCTTCGCGTCTTGGATGAATAGGGCCATCACAGTCCACCAAGCCTATGACCGCAACCCCTTGAGGTCGTATGTTTGTATCCTCCAAAAAAATGGCATCAGGACTAGCATCTAGGCTCTCCCTAATATGTAGTGTGGCCGGCTCCCAAGGGACAAAGCTGCAGTCTATCACATCAGTGGATGCCAACCTCTCCCCCACGACACCCACGACACCCACGACCTTCCTCTTACAAGGCATCAAATCTCCCTCGCCAGTCATAGTCTTGTCGTCCTCATCCATAAGACGATATAAGGGAGAAGTCGAGGTTTTCGAGGTCGAAGTCCCCAAGTTCGAGGAATGATCAAGTTTGAATGCAGCAACAAGAGGAACTGAGACACGAGCAGAATCAACCACAGTCGAGGAAGGTGGGGGAGCCGATGATGCAGTAATAATCCTCTTTTGGAACAAGGGTGCATGAGTTTTCGACTTCTTCGAAGATCCCCTGATTGAAGCTAAGGAAAACATAGGGAAAGGGAAAGATCAGCAGAGATAAACAAAAAGAAAAGGAACTAAGACTCCACGGATAAAAAGAACTTACCGGTCGAAGGGAGAGCAGGCCCAAACCTCTTAAATAAACCCGACCATTCACGAATCCCTACGATGTGAGGGAGGAGTCGACTATCCCAGTCAGAAAAGTGTTCGACCAAAGAATGAGGCAAGGACTTTACTGCATGAGAACAGGACAAGAGGTCAATGTCCACGACCAAGCACAGGAGAAAAATGAGATGCCTACATATAAGGAAATTAGGTACTTACGAGTATAATTCCAAGCCTCAGGAAAACCGTCGACATTGGCCACCACGTCCTCAGTTCTGATGAATAAGAAGTTAAACCAGAACGGGCGGTTGGCTTTATCATCTATCTTCACCACCAAGCACTTTACTCCTATGTGGCGAAGATTCAGCATCGTCCCCCTATAAAAGCTAGGGGCGAGCAGATGTATTAAATGTCGAAGAGTCAGTTCGACCTCGGCTAGCTTGTCAAATTTGGTAAGCATCCTTATAAGATTATAAACGTACGACGCGAGTTGAGCTGGGAAAATGACATAATAATGACAGAATTCCTCCGCCAACGAAAGGAGAGGGAGAGTGTAGCCGACTTGGAAAAGGGTAGGCATAGAATATGCAGTACCTAGAACATTGGACCTGCACCATTTTCCACCCAGTCGGCATTAATTCAATGTGATTGGGAAGGCCAAACTTAGCCTTAAGTTCTCCTAATTCCTTCACCTTCATCACTGATCAAAAGGCTCTAGGGTCACCTTCAGGTAATTTGGAGACATCAGACCTAGTATCATGGTTGCGAGGAATTATCTCCTCCACCAACGGGTAGCTTCTATCCTCGATGACGGCAGGAACATTCTCCTTGTGAGGGGAAACACCATCGCCAACAAGATCTCACTTCCCTCACTAGACTCCGAAGGCATACTAGACATGTTTTGATAAAAGGAAGAGAAGTATCAAACGACAAAGAACCGAGAATAATGAAAATGAATGGAACGGAGAGGAGAGGTTTTAAGCAAGAAAGAGAAAGAGAGTAATATAGGATTTTCGAAACAACAGAAACTTAAAACTTCAAAATCTCACCCAAATACCTATTTATAAGGATCTTGGCACCATGACCGAAAATGATTCATCACCACTTGGGCACCAGAACCAAAGTGGCAGGTTTATTTAGAGGTCACACGTGAAACGAAGCAACGTATCTGTGACGACCCAAAGGGTCATCACCGTATTTCTCCCTTTTTCTGTGCTTCTGAGGCCTTGAAAACCTCATTTTTAGTTGCATCGATTTACGTGCGCAGTCCGGGCGTGAAGCTGGAAAGTTTTTATGTTAAAATATGTGAATTATGTGAAAAATTTGAAGAATTTTGGTATTAATATTGATATAGTTGACTTTGGTCAACATTTTGGGTAAACGGACCCGGACCCGTGATGTGATGGTACCGGGAGGTCTGTAGAAAAATATGGGACTAGGGCATGTGCCCGAAGTCGAAATCCGAGGTCCAGAACCCCGGTAAAAGAATTTTTCTGTTAAATTGTTTTCTAAAATTATTAAGAAAAAATAGAAAGGAAAATGAGCTAGAAAATATAGGTATCGGGCTCGTATTTTGGTTCCGATGCCCGATACAGGTCTTAAATATGCGTTAAGCGCTTTACGTGAAATTTGGTCTAAATCGGTCGTCGTTTGACGTGTTTTGGACCTAAATAGCTAAAGTTGAAAGTTATGAAATTTGAAATGAAAATTTGGAGTTTTGGGGTATGATTCTTTGATTTTGAAGTTATTTTTGGCGATTTGATCACTCAAGCAAGTTCGTAGGATGTTATTGAGCTAGTGTGTGTGTTTGGTTGGGAGCCCCGAGGGCTCGGGAGTGATTTCGGATAGGTATCGGGGTGTTTTGGACTTAGAAAAGGTTGGCAGATTTTCTGCAATTTTTGCACAGGAATTTTGTTCTACGCGAACGCGGCCTCATCCACGCGATCGCACTGCTTTGGCCATTCCTTCTACGCGATCGCATCACCATTTATGCGATCGCGTATCTTCCAGCTCCTCTTCTCCGCGTTCGCGTACATGCCCACGCGATCGCATAGGCCAAATAGACCCCCCCAGTGAATTCCCTCTACGCGATCGCAGCAACCTTCACGTGATTGCGTAGCTTCCAGCATTTCCTCTCCGCGATCGCAGTCCCTTTCATGCGATCGCGTAGGTAAATTTCGCCCAGTGGTTTTAAAAGCTTAAAAACAGAAACAGAACTCGGGATTTAGCCATTTCTTCACATGAGCTCCTCCCTTAAACACTTCATAGGCGATTTTCTAGCTTCTCTTCCTCCATAACTCTTTGGGTAAGTATTCTTAACTTCATTATCT
>MU789036.1:0-15534 GCA_026770625.1 Nicotiana glauca
GTAAAAGAGTTATAACTTGCATATAAGTGCATAATTGTTAAAATCAGATAAATAAGCTGGATATGACAGTTGAGCGACCGTGTTAGAACCACAGAACTCGGGAATGCCTAACACCTTCTCCCGGGTTAACATAATTCCTTATCCAGATTTTTGATTCGTAGACTGTAATATGGAATCAATCTTTTCCTCTATTCGGGATTCAATCTGGTGACTTGGGACACCCTAAATCTCCCAAGTGGCGATTCCAATATTTAACAATAAATCCCATTTCGATTGTCCTTTAATTGGGAAAACTCCCCTTTACCACACCCTTTGCGGGGCGCAGTAGGTAAAAAGGAGGTGTGACAGCTATGAAATCTGAAATGGAGTCCATGTACTCCAATCAAGTCTGGGATCTTATAGAACCACATACTGGAGTCAAACCCATAGGTTGTAGATGGATCTATAAGAAAAAGAGAGAAGTGGATGGAAAAGTGCAAACTTTTAAATCTAGGCTTGTTGCAAAAGGGTTTACTCAAAAAGAAGGGATCAATTATGAGGAAACTTTTTCGCCGGTAGCCACGCTTAAATCCATAAGGATTCTCTTATCCATTGTGGCTCATTACGATTATGAGATCTGGCAAATGGATGTCAAGACCGCTTTTCTAAATAGAAGTCGTGATGAGTGCATCTATATGGCACAACCAGTTGGTTTCATAAAAAGTGGCAATGAGCACATGTTGTGTAAATTAAAGAAATCCATTTTATGGATTGAAACAAGCTTCTAGGGCATGGAACACTTGTTTTGACGCATCGATTAAGACATTCGATTTTGATCAATGTGAAAATGAGTCTTGTATCTATAAGAACTGGAATGGAGATAAAGTTACATTTTTGTTTTTGTACGTAGATGATATTTTGCTCATAGGAAATAATGTGAGAATGTTGAATTCAGTAAAGGAATGGTTGTCCTCACATTTCGATATGAAAGACTTGGGACATGCAACACATATCCTTGGGATCAAGCTTATGCGAGATCGCAAGCAAAGAATATTAGGCTTGTCCCAAGCACTTTATATTGATACTATTCTCACCAGGTTTAGCATGCAAGATTCCAAGAAAGGGTTTCTCCCTTTTAGACATGGAATCTCTCGGTCAAGAGATCAGTCCCCAAAAATGACTGATGAGATAGAAAAGATAAAGGCGGTCCCTTATGCTTCTACTGTAGGGAGTCTTACGTATGCTATGCTATGTACTAGACCTGATATCTGCTTTGCTGTTGGCATGGTTAGTAGATTTCAGTCTAACCCTGGTCGAGAACACTGGACTGCTGTTAAGTATATAATCAAGTACTTGAAGAGGACTAGGGATTATATGTTGGTGTATCACTCAGGTGATCTTGCACCTATTGGCTATACTGATTCAGATTTCCAGTCAAATAGAGACTCTAGAAAATCTACCTCAGGATATGTTTTTACCTTAGGAGGTGGAGCCACAAGTTGGAGGAGCATCAAGCAATCATGTGTTGCTGATTCCACCATGAAAGCCGAATATGTGGCTGCATCTGAGGCAGCTAAAGACGCTGTTTGGCTCAAGAACTTTCCGAAAGTGCTTAATGTGGTTCCTTCGGTTCAAGCACCAATTGTACTTTATTGTGACAAAAGTGGTGCAGTTCCAAACTTGAAGGAACCAAGAAGCCACAAAAGGAGTAAGCATATTGAGCGTAAATATCACTTAATTCGGGACATAACTCAGAGAGGTGATGCAAGAGTGTTGAAGATTGCGTTAGAGGATAATTTGGCAGACCTGTTTACAAAGAGCTTGACACAGAAGATTTTTGACAAGCATGTAGAAGGAATGGGTGTTAGAGTAGTAGATGCATGGTTATGAGTCTAAGTGGGAGACTGTTGGGATATACTATTAACCATGAGGTTTAGACATAGTATTATATTTTAATCTTTATGAAATAATTATTTATTTAATTTATTCAATTCAATAAAGTACTATTTTAAATAGATCATTTGTTACATATGTGTCCTTTTAGTTATGTAGTAGACAATTTAGTGTATGAAGTCTTAGCTCATGCATAGAAGATTAAATTGTTGGTTCTCATAATTAATAAACTATGTTCACAATCAAAGATATTGTTGGACAAAAAATCTTGATGATTGTAGCACAAGATTATTGAATAATTTTTCTTGATTATGGGAGTAGTTTTACTCCAACTTCTTGTGCTAGTACACTCAGTGTATATTGAGCGGGCCAAGTAGAGAAAATATGTTTTTGTACTGAATATATAAAATATTTTCTCTAATTCATTAAATGAGCTTATACTCCTAATCTTGATATAATTATTATGATCAATGTAATTTGTTTATTGTTTTAATTTATTAAAAGGTACGACTCTATTTAGAGTTAGTATATGCCTAATAGATTGGACAATAACGAATAATATTTATGAATAATAATTAGTTGATAGAATCCATGATTCGGTTTTGGGTTTGGTGATACCCCTTTATGTAAGCTTATAAGTTTTCATGTGAAAACCCGGCCGGTGGATTTTGTATCCGTCACATGAAATAGTTTAAGCGGAGTTATAAAGGATTCAATTAGTTAATTGAATTAAATTTTCAGTGATTTAATTTAATTAACTGGTATTTGAAATCTTAACATGGGGGGTTAAAATAAGTGTTAGTGAATTTTTGAAATTCGTATTGAGGAGTTCAATTGCAGTTTTTTAGTGGAATAAATTGTAATTAATTATAGTAAGAATTGATTCATGCTAATTTCGAATTAATACTATAATTAGTAGCCTCTTATTATTTTCGTGGTCCCTGCTATACCTAGTAAAAACCTGGACAAACTTGGAGAAAAAGTGACTTGGGAGAAAAGTCATATAATAGAGTTGGAGTAAGATTCTACTTGTACAAGGAGAATCCTACACGTTTTTGGAGGAGAATTTTCGGCCAAAAAATAACTCTATTAAAGGAAGACTAGTTTCACTTAATTAATTACCTTTCAGTTGTATTGTTCTTGTCCACCCAATAGCAAAATCGTCCAAGGTTTTCTAGGCAAATAGCAGAAGACTGCAGCCCTGGATTCTTGCTGCTTGGAAGGTTTGTGCAACTACTTCAAGAGGTTAGTGCTTCTAATCTCGTTTTTATTGCGTTGTCCAGTTTATATGTATTTGATGCTTGAATTGTATGCTTGCTTCCGCTGCGTATGTTCTAACAGTATTTACTTTTTATCTAGCATTTTAATGCTTAGCAATAGTAGCCACTAGTCTATTAAAATTAATATGAAAAGACTGTATTACCCTTTCTTCTATCACTTTCATGTTAGGAAGCTCAGCGAACTAAGCTCAACGAAATACTTGAAGGATGATGAGAAGAGGAAAAAATTGAGTTTTGATTGAAAGAGAAGAGGTAACAATTGAAACAGACGGAAAAAGGTTATTGAAAAATTAAACATGATATGCAAAAAGATTCAGATTAGGAGGATAAAAATTGAGTCTTGATATAAAATGAACATAAAAAATGGAGTAGTGTGGTTTTCATATTTATTTGATTTGTCTGTTTTTGGGGTTAAAGGGATCTATGAATGTAATTAGTGATTTAAAAATTGGATGTTTATTAAAAAGTGAAGCGATGAAAATGGAGAAAGATGTGGTGCCATGTTCGTGAGTTCAAATAAAGGAATGAGTAATTACAACTTCTCTTAAAATGAAATTTGATCTATGCAATTATGGTGGTAGATGTATTTCGGTTTGTGATTTCTATGATGTATTTTTGGTTTTGTGCTACGTTATGGATCCTGAACTTACAATTACATGTTAAAAAGTTAAGGGCACTTAGTCCTGCACTTTGAGTTTCAAGTTTAAAAGTTAAGAACACTTGTGTAACGACCCGGCCGGTCGTTTTAAGAATTTATGCCTTGATCCCCTATTAACTGCATTTCCCGTGTTTGTTTCTGCTATTGTGAGTTGCCGGAAGGATTTTTTTGGAGTTTTGGAGTATTTTGGGACACTTAGTCCCCAAATGAGAGTTTAAGTTTTAGAATTTGAACCATAGTCGGAACAATGTGAAGACGGTCTCGGAATAGAATTCTGTTAGTTTTGTTAGCTCCGTTCGGTGATTTCGGGATTAGGAGCGTGTTCGGATTGTGTTTTGGAGGTCCGTAACTCAATTAGGTTTGAGATGCCGAAAGTCAAAATTTTAAAGTTTCCAGTTAGATAGTGAGATTTTGATATCAGGGTCGGAACGGAATTCCGAAAGTTGGAGTAGGTCCGTTGTGTCATTTGGGACGTATATACAAAATTTCAAGTAATTCGGACGAGGGTTGATAGACATTTTGATCGAAAGCAGAAATTGGATATTTTGGAAATCCTTAAGCTTGGATTGGAGAGTGATTTGTGGTTTTAGCGTTGTTTGATATGGTTCGAGGGTTGGAATAAGTTCGTATGATGTTTTAGGATTGGTTGGCATGTTTGGTTAAGGTTCCGGGGGCCTCGGGTGAGTTTCGGGTGCTTAACGGAAGTAGAATTGGACTTAGGAGAAATTTGAAGGTTGCTGAAGTTCTGTCATAACTGCACCTGCCGTTAGGGGACCACGGGTGCATGATCACAGAAGCGATCGAGGAGTCGCAGATGCGGCTATATGCTTGGAAGCCATATTCCGCAGGTGCGTTAGTTTGAGCGCACCTGTGAGACCGTAGGTGCGGTAGAAGAAGCGCAGGTGTGGCCCAGTACTTTAAGTGGATTTTCGCAGATGCGCACCTGGGACCGCAAATGCGAGGTCAGGGCCGCAGGTATGTAAACCCTGGGCTAGAACCTATATGAAGGTCCAGTCGCGATTTTGCCCATTCTTTCACAATTTTCATCCGAATTTTGAGCTTTTTGGGAGGTTTTTGAGAGAGGATTCAAGGGAGCTTCAAGGAGGTAAGATTTTTGGAACCTAAAATTGTTAGTATGATGATTTATTATCATTGTAAGCATGAAATTTGAAGGAAAATCAGTGGTAAATTGGGGGTTAGGGCTTCGTTAATTGGAGATCTTTGAGTGGTGATTTGAGGGACCGTTTGAGGTCCGATTTTGGTACTTCTGGTATGAATGAAATGTGAGAGTGTGAGGATTACGAATTTCGCGACGTGGTCCCAGGGGCGTTTTGGTTATTTTTTCTAATTTCACATATTAGCTTAGAATTAATTAGTTGGATTAGTTACTTGAAGTGTTATTTACATTATGCAATTACTGTGAATATATTTAGGCCATTTAGAGTCGGATACTCGTTGAAAGAACGTGGTATAGATTTGATTGAGCTGATTCGAGGTAAGTGGCTTGCCTAACCTTGCGTGGGAAAACTCCCCTTAAGATTTGGTATTGTTGATACATGAAATGCCTCGTACGTGAGGTGACGAGTGCGTACATATGCTAATTGTTGAAAATCATATTTTCATTAAAAACTATAACTGAGTTTTCTTTCCGTTTATGTTACCTGCAATTTAATCCTACTGTTAGCTTAGGGAATCATGTCTAATTGACTTAATTGCCTTACTTACTCAAACTGCTTTAATTGGATTCTGTGCAACATATTAGGTTAGATATACCTGTTTACCTCGGTATGTAATTTGGACTGAATTGAATATTCTTCGTGTTGCTGCTGTGTGTTTACTTTGGGACTACAGGACGGTATCCCCGGAGATCCCCTTGTATGTTTACTTTGGGACTATAAATTTGTATTCCGGGAGATCCCCCAGCACTTTTATATTGAAACTATAGGACTGCACCCTGTAGATTCTTCTAGTACTGGGTATTTATATTTGGGACTACGGATCGGGATTCCAATAGATCCCCGCGCACTATGAGTTGGAGTATGGGACGGTATCCCGGGAGATCCACTGAATATTTATATTTGGGACTACAGGATTGTATCCTGGGAGATCCCCGGTTGTTACTTATGTGTGAGCTGTATTTTCCTTCTGTGATTACTTGGTCTCTGTTATAGTTGTTGTTACTCTTATTACTCTGTATTACTTTAATATTATTTCTTTCCTTATATACATATATTGTACGTGATCGGTATGGACCTGACCTTCCTCGTCACTACCCGGCCGAGGTTAGGCTTAGCACTTACTCGGTACCACTGTGGTGTACTCATGCCCTTTCCTGCACATGTTTTTTGTGTGTAGATCCAGGTACTTCGACTCAACCCTACTACCCTTGAGGCGAGGCGATTCTCCAGAGACTTCAAGGTATATCTGCCATATCCGCAGATCGAGGAGTCCCTTTCCATTCTATCTTGTAGTGATATCCCTTCTATCGTTTCTGTTGATTTAGATATTCCAGAGTTAGAGCATTTTATCATTTTTCGTAGCTTGTGATTCATGGGTTTTCGGGTTTTGGGAAGATGTACAGTTTGAGAGTTATGTTTGTATATGCCGAGCGACATCTTAAACCTTCAATATGTTATCCCGCAATTTTGATTAATTTTATTTGTCATTTTTCCCTTTTTTCGCAAATTGTTAGGATTACCTAGTCGTAGAGACTAGGTGCCGTCACGATAGTTCACGGAGGGCGAACTGGGGTCGTGACAACTTGGTCCTGAACTTAGAGTTACAAGTTCAAAAGTCAAGGACACTTGGTCCTGAACTTAGACTAACAAGCTCAAAAGTTAAGGACAATAGGTCCTGAACTTACAGTTACAAGTTCAAAAGTTAAGGACAATAGGTCCTGAAGTCCTGAACTTAGACTAACAAGCTCTAAGGACAATATGTACTGAACTTAATTTAAGAAGCCCAAAAGTTAAGGACAATAGGTCCTGAACTTAGACTAACAAGCTCAAAAGTTAAGGACAATAGGTCCTGAACATAGACTAACAAGCTCAAAAGTTAAGGACACTTGGTCCTGAACTTAGAGTTACAAGTTCAAAAGTTAAGGACACTTGATCCTGAACTTAGACTAACAAGCTCAAAAATTAATGGAAGAAGTTTGCCTTGCCTCCCTTTATTAAGTACTGGGCTAAGGGCGGACCCTTAACCTAAGAGTTCTGGTTATGACCAACCGAAAACAGACCCTCTAGATGCCTTATAACTGTCCTTTTATCCTATTCCCGCTTATGCGTATTTCATGGCCTGAACTTAGACTTACAAGTTCAAAAGTTAAGGACAAGTAGTCCTTAACTTAGAGTTAAAAGCACAGAAATTAAGGTCAGGTAGTCCTGAATTTCGAATTCCAAGTTCAAAAGTTAAGGACATGTAGTCCTGAACTTAGAGTTACAAGTTCAAAAGTTACGGACACTTAGTCCTGAACTTAGCAGAAGGGTGTTTTCGTCCGGGCATGTAAATTTTATTATAGCAGTGATTAAAGACTAAAGACATTTTAAACAGTGGCTTAAAAGTAAATACATATTATGTTATTAGTGGCTAACCGTGCACTTTTGCCTTAGTTTTGCCACCCTAGTCAATATCACACCAGACGTATTGAAATATCAACACCAAATGTAAACAAATTAGATAAAACTAATGACAATCTTTATTTTTACTGTTCTCGCCTATACTCGATCAAATGAGTTTTGAGACGAAGAAATTCACAGTGGAGAATGCTTAGATCGAAGGAGTGGCGGCTTTAATGTTTCCTAGTATTCGATGTAGATATTTGTCCTTGTATGTGCTTTACAAAAAGATTTACAATTCCCACTCTTAGCTGAGTCTTTTATTTAAAAGGAAAAGACTAGCTGTGGAGCAAATAAGCACAAAACATAAACAAAAGAGGAAAAAGATAGTAATAAGGAAGGTAACAGGTAACGAGTCATGTAGGCGAAATTTGCAGAAGAATTTTATATACGCAAAGCGGAGGATTTTCCGCTGAAGCAACTTCCCGACGACAAGTTATATTGCGTACTGGTTGAGCCGCCTTTTATTGGGATTCTTGAATTTCAACAAGTAGAAAATCGCTTGGTAATGGAATAATGAGATCCGAACATCTGATCAAGAAGGATAACAAGGACCATGGCCATGGAGGGATGAATTTCTTCAGGTTGTACAATGAGACGGAAGACGTCGATCCCGAACGCTACCCCTCTTACAGCCTCCTCTTTACGCTTGATCTGAGCCACCGGCCGTCGCTTGTGGTCGTAAACAGTACAGCAACGCTGCGTATAGGATCCTTCAATCTCGTAAACCACGTTGTTCTTCTTTGGCGACGTTGTTGAAGATAAAGCTTTTCTGTGCTCATAGACCTGCGCCAAGGACTTGGTGTTAAAAAGGTTGACATTTTTCTTCACTGAAAACAGCGGATTGACGGCCGTCTCTCCTTCGAACACCAACCAGCTGTCTGCCAGGCTTATCCTCTGAATTTCCAAACCAAAATCATTAGAATATTATTTGTCGTCAGAAAACTAAATACTTATAAATATAGTACTCTAATTGGTACGTACCTTTCGGCGGATAGTGAGGAGAGAGTCTCCAGAAGCATCCATGAGTACAATCTCCGCCTTGGTGCCGGCGTTGTAATTGTCGACGCGAAAGACGAGGTTCCCTTGGTTATCAAACACAGTGAAACCGTCGCAATTGAAAAGCAGCGATTTTTTCCAAACGGTGAGGACCACAGTTGATGAATTGGCATGATCGGACGGGGAGGCCAGCTTTGGAGCTGCAGCACCATTCCCAGACGCGGCGTTGGCATTCGGGTATACCTTTGTCATCAACGGAAGAAAGAATCGATTTAGCTGGGGATTGGTTGGATAGGGGAATTGGGAGAAAAGAGGGAGTTTGAGCCAACTGCTAGATAATTTAATGATGCCTATTGAGCAGCTCATTCATCCTTTATATATAGCTAATTAGTGTAATCTATGATGGGTCAACCAGAAATATTTTTGTTAAAGTTAAGTTTTGGGTTAGCATTAGGGGCCCTAGCACTACGACCTGTCCGCGTCCATACAACAAAGGGTCGGCAAATTAGTCTCGAGTAAATTATCAGCTTGACTTGTCAATACAGATTTTTCTGATAAGATTTTTTTTTTCGCCTTCTAATTTACTGCATCCTTTTTTGCGTAATTCTATTGTCATAGTTACTATAGTACAACTTTTCTTTATCAGCTTGAATAGTAATACTCGTCGAAATTAATATGTCAACAAGACATGATTATTTTTTCCTTATAAATAAAAGAAAGCCCTTTATTCTATCATTGAGTTAACGATTTAATAGTTTTATAGAGTCCATTACTCAAATGGTCACTGAATTATCCTAAATTATCTCGTAAAGTCACTTATTTTTCGTTTGTAACAATAAAGTCATTAAACTATGCATATTGCATTCAGAAGGTCACTCAACTAGATTTTTCAAATTTTGGATTGTCAAATACCTATTTTACCTTCTAAATTATAAACATTTATCTTCTTTTTATTATTTTTAAACTTTTTAATATTTTTATTTTTTTAATATATATTATGGACTTACCTATAGGATAAATTAATATTATTTATAAATTAAAAAAATAAAAAGGATATAAGCATATATAATGCTAGAATAATAAAATAACGAGCACAGTAAAAAAATTAATTAGAATAATTTGTTAGTAATAATAATAATTTTAATATTAACAACAAATATTCAAAAATTTATTTATACAATTCAGAATGAAAGAAATAAAGGCTGTAAAATATATATTACATACACGTAATATAAAAACAATTATTTAAATAAGGGTATTTTTATAATATACACTTTATATTCTTTAAAATTATGCTCAATCATATTATTATGTTTCTATCAACTTTCCGACAGCACAAAGTTATGTCACCAAAAAGCAGGAGGATTATCTATATAGGGTAAAATATGCTATGTTAAGTCGTTCATGAAATATATATAACATAATTGAGCATAATTTTAAGAATATATAATGTATATTAAAAAATATCTTTATTTAAATAATTATTTTTATATTACGTGCATGGAATATGTATTTTACAACCTTTATTTTTTTTCATTCTGAATTATGTAAATAAATTTTTAAATTTTATTTCTAATACTAAAATTATTATTACTAACAAATTATTCTAATTAATATTTTTACTATGTTCATTATTTTATTATTCCAACATTATATATGGTTAAATACTTTTTATTTTTTTTTAATTTATAAATAATATTTAGTTATTCTATAGGGAAGTCCATAATATAAATTAAAAAGGAAAAAGCCAAAATATTAAAAAGTTTAAAAATAATAAAAAGAAGATAAATATTTATAATTTAGAGGGTAAAACAGGTATTTTGCAATCCAAAATTTGGAAAATCTAGTTGAGTGACACTCTGAGTGCAATAGACATAGTTCAGTAACTTTGTTGTTACAAACGAAAGAAAAGTAACTTTATGAGATAATTTAAGATAGTTCAGTGACCATTTGAGTAATAGACACTAGTTTTATAGCATTCAAGAGAATTTTCTTTTTGAAGGGTTATATTAATATATACTCCCTTAAGAATTCAAATAATAGTTCTGAAACATCAAGTTAATAATACTCCCATCGTTTTAATTTATGTAAATTCATTTGATTGAGCACTGAGTTTAAGAAAAAAGACAAGACTTTTAAACTTGTGGTGTAAATGAGAAACAAATATTTTGTGTGGCTATAAATCATTGCATAAAGGTAAATTTTTCTAAATAGGGAAAAATATCACTTTTTTATACGGACTAAAAACGAATTATGTTCACATAAATTAAAATGGAGGGAGTACCTAATAACTTTTGTACTGTATAGGATAATAATTTGAAGTGTTTCATCCTTCCCTTTATACCAAAGAAATAAAGAATGAAAGAAAGATTAAAAAGATAGAATAATAAAATTCAAAGAGAGAGGGTTTCCACCCAGAAGGCGCATCATAGTTAGGTGTGGCAAATGGGTGGGTTGGACTGAATTTGAGCGGGGTAGGGTATGTGAGGTGGTGCAAAAAAAAAAAAAAAAATAGAATATTAAAAAAAATGTAATTTTTTTAGGGGGTAGGTGGGGTAGGGGTAGGGTGGGTGGATGATGCAGAAAAACCAAAGAATAGAAAGAAAAAAAAAAAGAAATAAAATTGGCGCAACTAAGTAAATTTCTAGATAAGTTGGGTTGAAATCGCTTTGTTTTGAGTGAATTTTATGGGTTGTATTTAGGATGCTTAATGAGTCAGAATGGGCTATACAAAATAATGGGTTAACTTGGGCTCAGCCCAAATGACCCATGAGCTAATATATTTATAACCCAACTCATTAATCTGTGGGCGGATTTGGGGGGTTGGATGAGCTTGGGCTCAAATTGCCACCCCTAATTAGGGGCGTTCATAAGAATCCGAAAAATTGAATCAAACTGAAAACCGAACTAAATCTACCAAAAAAACGATACCTTTTAGGTTTTGTTTGGTTTTGGTTTTGAATTTTAACAACTGGTTTGGTTTTGGTTTTAATAAAAAATAACCGAACCAAACCGACTATAAAAGTAGCTGTATATATATAAAGTTTCTATACTTTTTTGGTACATATTAGTCATTTGTATTGTTAGTCTAGTACTTTGCTATTATAATTATTTAATTCTTTGCCTTTACATTCTAGTTTAATTTGTAGTTTTCTTTTGCTAAGTACAAAATTATTTCATGTTAAAAATAATCGATTTTTAATTGAGCACTTAAATTCTTCATCACAATTTGATTCAATTATCATCAATATATCTTGAAAATGATAGATTCCTCAAAAAATAATTGATTTGATAGTGTTATGTTGAAAATGTATTCACCGGAATATGTGTTTGGTAGTGTATGTCTTATGTTTAAGAGAAAAATCAATAAATAATTAAAAATCCAAAAAACGACATAAATCGAATCGATAAAAAACCGACTCAATTAGTTTGGTTTGATTTTAATATTTAAAAAATTGACTTAATTGATTTGATTTATTTTTAAGGAAAATCGGACCCAACCGAACCACAAACACCTATATCCTTAATCATAGTAAAGGCTTTCATATTTGCGCCATCTTTTCTGATGACCACATAGAGATTTATTTTCATAGGACGGAAAGTGAAAAACAAAGGAAACACGCTAATCATACACAAAAATCAGATCTGTGGTCGATAACGAAAGAGATAGTGTAAATAATTGGGCATTTATTTATGTACTCTCTCAATTTTAATTTAAATGAACTTATTTAATTGGATACGAAATTTAATAAAAAAAAAGAAACTTTTTTACTTTGTGCTATAAATGAGGTACATATATTTTGTATAGTTATAAATTATTATATAAAAGTAAATTGCTTTCAAATATAAAAAATATTTTTTAAATAAACTAGAAAAGAAATAAATTCACATAAATTGAAACCAATAGTGTATTTGCTTATTTTCTTTTACCAATGGTTAGGTTTGTGATTGGTGATCAAAATAAAGTACTATATCTATGAATTGCAACAAAGGAGATAGATTAATAACATAATATCGTACAGTATCAAGGAATAAACTACTAGAAGTCAAAATGGATCTTGTGGCTGAGGATTAATTCGCGGTGGTGGGAAGGGACACATATCCATTATCTGATTTCTATATGATTATTCAATCATCACCGAAGACTTCCTAGTTCTCACAATGAAGAAGATATTTTTGCAGTTGATGCAATCGAAGGGTTATAATACGAGTTTTATTATGGTTAAACAAAACTAAACTATCTTCATAGATTGATAACTACGAATTTGGCACTTTGATTGGGCGGTTTATGTGGCCCTCATGCATCCCTAAAGCCACTTCCTCATATTTTCCCTCTTTGCGTTTTGTGGTTATCAACTTATGAAATAATATTGTTAAATTCTAATTTAAAGTTTCTTGTCAACCACCCCCTTGCCCCGCGACAATATAGAAAAGAAAATGATCAAAGGCAACTCTTACAATGTCATAATCAATTTAATTTGCGTTAACTATATTTAAGTAGTACGATGTACGACTGGTGGTAGAGGTTGAAATTAGACAAAATAAATCATATACCTTGACGGAGAAGAGAATCACAAGCTACGACCACGAGCTAAGGTGTTATTTTACAGAAAGAAACAAAGAGATGGGAAAATTTCACATAAGAATAACTGGGCTATGTACTTTCTAATTTTATAGCTCATATTTTAATTTACAATCAACTATCCCAAAAATAATATGCTAAAATTCAACATCTAACTCTAATAGGTTCTAAAAATTACTATTTAATTTCTAAAAAAAATTGTTCAACCTTTTAAGTTAATTTTTGAATCAGTAAGTGTGAATCAAATATTAGTTCAACAAACCAAATCTATTTGGGTAGTGAAAGTTAGATTTATAACAATTTTAAATATGTTGGTTTAAATTCCGAATTTGATTTTGTGAGGAATTTTGGAGTGAGTATTATTTAAACTTGTTAAAAACAGTATAAAGAGGTTGTATATAAAATTTGAGGTGATTTAATGAAGATTTGAATTGTTTTGAAGAAGAATTGCAACTGAAATTCGTGGAAGAAGTTCGTCTACATCTATACTATATTAGAAGTACGAAGACACTTAACAAAATGTCGTTCGCCTTTTTTACACTTTGAAAATAGAATTTACATTAGACGAAGTAGTCATTTAATTATTTTTCTAAGATTTAGGAATTTAAAACCTATTAATTCTTTGTTTAGTAAAGTTTTCCTTACTTGAACTATGTAGGAAATCCTAACATTTATGATTTGGAAATCAATTAATATTTTAACTTTTATAGATTCTTTTCTAAATCGATTAATATTGTACCTTTTTATAAAAAGAATTAGAAGCTGAAGAAGATTAAATACATGTAGTTCTTACAATCTCTATTACTGCGTCATGTGTATTACTATTACCTAAAGAGTTGGAACCTTTAGTTGATCAAAATAATAGAGAGATTGGGTAATACTTAATTGCTATGACAAGAACTTAAAAAGATGAAAGAATAAAATTAAAAATATGAAAGATAAGAACTAATTTGATAAAATTAAGTAGCGTGGGATAAAGCTAGACGAACAACCACCGCCAAGGTCCTTAACATGATCAACATAATTTCTTTTTTCTTTTGTTAAATTTATTTTGTAACTCAATCTCATATTTTGAATATTATTTAAAAAATTTAAAAAGTTTATTTTATTCATTAAAAATAGATTTCACATTTTTTATATATATATATAGGACCACAAAATAAGGAAGCTTTTATTTCAAAAATCATTTCCTTATTTGAATGGTGCAAATTGAATATAATTCAATTATAATAAATTATAGAAAAATTAGAAATAAAATTCAGTTAAAATATAAAGACTTTTGATTATTGCATTTAATCGTTGGGTAGAAAAGCAGTAATTTTGAATAGTTCAAAAGCTTTGTTTCTTAGTCCGTCTCTCTTATATTGTTTATGTTGAAGGTGGTTAAAAAAATTCTTACTTCCATTTTTTTGTCCTTTTATTTTATTTTATTAGAATAAATGAAATCATTTTTGGATTAAAATATATAGAAATAAACTTAATTAATGCAAATATATATACAACATATTAATTAGTTCTATTTTCTATCTAATTATGATTTGACTCTTTTATTTATAATTATGCAGAAACTAATAAATATTCTACTTGAGTTGAAAAATACATCTATAATTAAAAAATAACCCTCCTTTAAAGTAGTTGTCTTAATTTACTAAGACCTTCTTTCATTAATTCGAGTAATTTTTCCTACTAGCCAAAAATTTCATAATTTTATTTGTATATAGTCTTGATGCATATTTAAAAAAGACTTTTAATATTCCAAATATACTTTTTAAATATGCTATTTTTACAAAATAAATATTTTCATTGAAATGGGGGTACACGCGCAACGCGCGTACTCTAAGACTAGTATGTTTATAAAAGTGTATAAGATGTTTTTATACACTAATATACACTATTATACAAGATTATGCAAAAAATTGACTTCGTCTTCTTCCTAGCGTCTTTTCTGAAATTTAACTCAAATCTTGCCCAATTCTACTCCAAATCACTTCAAATTTAAATTTTAAACTCCTTTTGATATTTTCAATCAATTGGAACAATACTCAATCCAAACAACTAACAAACTCAAAAAATCATATTTTCGAAAGCAAAGCTTTGAATAACCTTCAAAGGTGGACTTCTACTCTTCAATTTTCTTATGCTGCAACCAGGTGACATAGGGGGAGAAGCAGTAATGGCAGACGGCCCCTTGAAGCATATGTAAAAGATGTGAGAAGAAGAGAGATTGAAAGCAATAGTTGTGAGAACACAAATTTAACTCCATAGCTTTTAGAAGCAATGGTTGTAAGAACACACATTTTGAATTCGCTAGTGCTTTCAAAATATGTACAATATGGATTAGGTCAGGTAAAACTTAAAAACATGGGCTGTTTTTATTATGGTGTGATGTCAAGTGTATTTTCTTGTAATTCCTTCCATTTAAATTACTTTCTCTATTAGTTGGGACAACCACCTCTCTCTCTCTTTACTATATATATATATATATATCTATATATATATATATATATATATATATATATATATATA
>MU789037.1:13971-24930 GCA_026770625.1 Nicotiana glauca
GAGCCATCTTTAGTTTGAATGGTAAAGATGAGAAATTTACTAATATCGAGTGCTAAAAAATGAATAAATAAAGCAAATTATTTTCTTATGTACAAGCGGTATTATTTAAATTGATCTCCAAATTTATTTTACTTTTGTACTTTCGATCCTAATAACTTTCGTTTCAAAATCCTTTATCTCCAAGAGATTTCTACCTCTTGTAAGAGAGTGAATTCTTTTGAAATTATAAGGTATTTCTTTATAATCGTTGGAAGTACTACAACGACTTTATGTTGAACTTTTCTTATATATATATATATATATATGTGGAAAGAAATGTAAAGGATAATTTAGAAAATATAAATTTATGGTGAGGATAATTTTGTCTTGAATAAATTAATTTTCTGCTTCTGCTTCTTGGAAGAAGCTAGAATTTTCTGTTTCTTCCCAAAAGCAGAAAAACTGCTTCTGCTGATGGCCAAAAGTACTTTTTTATTTTTGTCAAACACAATAAATTTTTCAAAAAGTACTTTTTTGACAAAAAAAAAGTACTTTTGGCCTCCAAGAAACTTAACCAAACAGGCTCTAAATGAGAACGAACAAATAGGACGGCCTCAGCAATCTTTAGGACTAAAAATGATATTTGCCCTTTTATTATTTTAGTCTTCTTAGTGGGCCTACTTATTACGAATACCGATTAATTGGCCTAATAGAAAAGGAGTGCTTCCTTATTTTTCTACTAATATATGGGCTGCGAATCCAAATTAATTGGGATACTAGAAAAGGAGGGTTTCGTTATTTTTCTAGTACTATAAAGGGGGAAACAGGTTAGGATAGAGGAATATATTGGCAATTGGTTTGTGAAAAGCAGTAGTAGGGATTTGGTGGATGAATGGCCGAGTCTAGTTCAAGAGCGTTGGCGCCGGAGAATAACCCAAAATATGGAGTAGAACTGCCACAGAAATACTTGGCTGGTGAGATTCTTTGGAACGATGACGATTTTATGCCTCAAGGCGGTAACATACAGTACCGCGAAGAATTTCGCAAAATTTACTCCAGATACTTCCGTCAGATTGTCCAAGACGATGTTTGTACCTCTTCTTTTTCATTATCTGTTTTGATCGCATGGTGATATTCTTTCTTGCTCCTGTTTTTCTCACTTATTTTCTCTATTCTTAACGTCCTTGTTGTTATGTTATCTTTTCTTTATTTGCTGGGTTACTGTTATTTTTATCGTGTGAACTTTATGTCGTTCTCGCCCTCTCGATCGGCTAAGATCAAGTTTAGTTTCTGTTCTTAGCGTGTGAAAGTTAAGGCGAGAGTAGTGCTAAAAATCACAACCCCCCCAAAGTTTATATGGCTTAATTTGGTGGGCTAAGTTACAAACCATTAATGTCTTTGTTACGTCTTAAAATTAAATTAGGAATTCATGAGCACTATTTTGTAGCTTTTGGCCTTAGATCTTTTTGTTATTCTTCTTCCTAGACTTTGACCCCTCTTCTCTTTAAACTAACTAGTGAAATCCTAAAATAGCAATTTAGTTTAGTGTATTTTAATTAATTTGTTTGTTTGTTTGTTAAAAGGGCGCCAATTAGTTGATTCTACGGCTCAAACCCGTGAATCTATAAGTCACACAGAAACTATTGCTCCAAGGCCCTCCTTCAACTCTTTTTATATATTCTAACTGTTCAATTATTACCTCTCTTTTTCTTACAACTTGGATAGAAGTCAATGACAGTTTGTTTCTCTTGTTTGACAGGGTTTTGAGATTGACGTATACCCCGGTAATGCTAAGGCCGCTATATATGTACCATATCTGGATTTCGAGACAGAGGTTGACATGCTAACGAAACTAGCTAACCATGCTATTGAAGAATTTAACAAAAGTAGTAGTGTATGTCTCTATGCATCTTTGCTCTATTTGAATACTCTCCCAATGTCATGAGATGATTTGTGTGAGTGATATTGATTTTCCTTGCAGGCTTACAAGTACAAGTTTTTGTATATTGAAAAAGTGAATTATATCATGACTAAATATTGTGAATATTTCATCACTGTGAAAGTCGCAAATCTCACTCTTCGTACACCTATGGCAACTTTTCAAATCCGTGCATACAAAGGACCTAATGCGGAAAGCATTATCACTCTTTGCAGGAGGAAAGGAGAGGATGTTAAAGCTGTAAATGAGGTATATCTTTTCCATTTTTTTTCCTATTGTTGAAACGGGTCATTTTAAAATGAATCTTAGTAGTATTTGTTTTTGTGGTTTAAACGACGTTGTTCTTTCGGTTGCTCATTCGCTGTTGTTTTTGGTACTACGAGATGATTGATGTATTGATAGGCTTTCTTCTGGAGATAACCCAGGACAAATACTAATCGGATAATAGATTTTGGGGGTAGCCTAGGAAAATATCTCTATACTTTTACTTGTTGTTGCCTTCACTTTGGTTTTCTAACTGCAATACCTAGTGTTAGTTTTGTGTTTTCGCTTGGTTTTATGATTGGTTTGTGTTAGGATCGGGAACCCGGGTAGTGCGGAATTTAGCCAAACAACGGTGTAATGACAATAACAAAGACAATGGAAGTTGATAACAACGGCAATTAAAGCATATAAAGAAGACACAAATTTAACGTGGTTCGGTCAAAGTGACCTACGTCCACAAGCGGAGAGGAGTAATTTCACTATATCAATAAGAGTAGAAAATTAGGCACCAAAGGGTTCACACAAGTGCTTCCCAACACTTAACTCTCATACAAAGCACTCTTAATTAAAGGAAGAAAGGAAGAAACAAGAAATGAAGACTCAAGTCTTGTTGGTGTGTAGTTGGTGTGTTCTAAAATGAACTAATAACCTTCCCTTTTATAGGCAAAAAAGTCTTGGCCTCTTAGGTGTAAAAGAAGAGATACAACTTGTACAAATGATGTCCACCACAAAATGCAATATTCTTTGGGTCCCAAAGAATATTGCCAACAAAGTCTACTTTGCAAGCAGCCATGCTTGTGTGAGATGGAATCCATTAGCCAAAATAATGGCCATAATTACAAATCTCCACCTTGGCCTAGATTGATGTAGTAAATTTGCTCCACCTTCTTCGCAAAAGCCCCAACGGGCATATGTCAAAATTTAATGCCATCAAAATCAGACAAGTTGTCTGATACCGAAAATGTATTAAGGCATGTAACAATGGATCCCAATAAAGTATACAATGAATCAGATCTGTGTGCGTTCAAGATTACAAGAGCACCATGAGAAGCTTTCAAAACTCCACCTTTGCCTATGTACTTGCACCCAAGAGATTCTAGAATGCCCAAAGAGATGAGATTTTCTTCAAGTCAGGAACATGTATAACATCGGTGAGAATTCTCACCACACCATCGTGCATTTTGATTCTGATTGTACCTTTCCCAATAACTTTGCAGGCAGCATTGTTGCCCATCAAGACAACTCCACCTCCAATAGATTCATATGTGGTAAATAAATTGCAATTGTGACAAATATGATAAGAACAACCCGAATCTAAAATCCACTCATTGTTAGATTTGAAACTATTATTAGTTGCTAAAAAAATAGTTCCCTCAATCTCATTAGTAGCTACACTTGCTTCGGCAATGTCAGTATTTTTGTGCTCATTTTTCCTTTCCTTATTTTTCAACTTATAGCATTCGGAGATAATGTAACCTTTCTTATGACAATAGCGACACTCTGAATTATTGTATCTAGATTTAGAGTCGGATTTGCCCCTAACAAACAAGCCAACTTCTTCTTGAGTTCTACTAGTTTCCCCAGTAATATCACTATCTATCCGTTCTTTTGATTTTAAGATAGATTTAATATCCTTATAGGAGATATTATCCTTTGCATAAAGCATAGTATCTCTTATATGCTTAAAAGGGGTAGAGAACAAAGCAGTAATACGGCTTGATCCTCATCTTTAATTTCAGCATCTATATTACTCAAATTCATAAGAATGGAATCAAAGGTATCAAGATGAGAGAGAATAGAAGTACCTTCACCCATACGAATTGTATAAAGTTTTTGCTTTAGGTAAAGTCTATTTTCCACTGTCCTCTTCATATATCAAGTTTTCAATATTTCCCACATGCCTTTGGCTGTGGTTTCTACAAACTTCACGTAAAACCTCATTTGGGAGATTTAAGATGATACCTGATTTTGCCTTTTTGTCTATGATGGCAAACTCCTCGCCCGTCATTTTATTTGGCTTTTTCTCCTTTCCCTACAATGCCAAGTCTAAGCCATCCTGAATTAGGATAACTTTCATCTTTAATTGCCACATTCCGAAGTTTGCACTTCGGTCAAATTTCTCAACATAGGTCTTTGTTAGAGTCATTTTGACTATTGAAATAAAACCCGGTTAGATCCGGCTCTGATAACAATTTGTTAGGATCGGGAACCCGAGTAGTGCAGAATTTAGCCAAACAACAGTGTAATGACAATAACAAAGACAATGGAAGTTGATAACGGCAATTAAAGCATATAAAGAAGACACAAATTTAACGTGGTTCGATCAAAGTGACTTACGTCCACAAGCGGAGAGGAGTAATTTCACTATATCAACAAGAGTACAAAAGAGAGTACAAAATTAGAGTAAACATTCTAATTAATCCCAAATACCCCAAGAGAATAACCTCACAAAATCACTCCAAAGAAAGGGTTCACACAAGTGCTTCCCAACACTTAACTCTCATACAAAACACTCTTAATAAAAGGAAGAAAGGAAGAAACAAGAAATGAAGACTCAAGTGTAGTTGGTGTGTTCTAAAATGAACTAATAACCTTACCTTTTATAGGAAAAAAGTCTTGGCCTCTTAGGTGTAAAAGAAGAGATACAACTTGTACAAATGATGTCCGCCACAAAATGCAATATTCTTTGGGTCCCAAAGAATAGTGCCAACAAAGTCTACTTTGCAAGCATGCTTATGTGAGATGGAATCCATTAGCCAAAATATTGGCCATAATTACAGTATGCTTGCCATTGCCCCTTCCCTTTTATCTTTCCTGAACCGAGAGTCTACTTGAAATAGCTTCTCTACCTTTTTAGAGATAGGGGTAAGTTCTACGTGCACACTACTCTCTCAAGACCTTGTTGGAATACACTGGGATTTTTTTTGTTGTTGTTGTTGTTGTTACTATTGCTGAACATCTTGATCTCGAGACAAATATATTCTGACAGAAGAGACATGATATATAACAAGATGTCTGGCAAAAAGAAAAAAACATGATTAAATATAATACCAGCAGCGAGTATTTCTGATTCCGTTTTCCCTTTTTCGTTTGGTTGCATGAAGTGCCTAGAGTAGAAGTATCTCGTTGATGTATTAAATTCAGACTAAATTACTTCGTCCGCATATTGATAGATAAAAATGAAAAATATATTGTTGTCTTGCATACTCATAGCTAATACAAAGTTGAGTTTTGGGCGGGCGTCGATTCTATGATAGATAGTAGTAGAAAGAAATCAACCTGGAAATGATAATTGTAGGTGCAAAGATATGTGGACTTGTTCTTGATAGCTAATTTTTTGTTGGTTTTGTTTCTGCGAAGGTTTGCAGTAAGATGGCTGATACAAAGCTGGATGAAGATTAAGTGACCAAAGATGCATGAAAAGAGGCACTTGATCGATAATTTTGGTATTCATGTAATTAAATTGGTTAACTTTGATTTGACCTTCTTATTATATTAGTTATAGAAGTATCAGATAGCTCTTAGGTGTGATCTAGTCATCTAAACGATAATGAGTTGTGGCACTGGTTTATTATGGTAGCGTAAATAGAGATTCTTAGGCTCAGAGTTCGTGTTTTTTTTGTTGTTCTCATGTGTCACGACCCGGATTTTTCCCACCATCGGCCGTTGTGATGGCGCCTACTAACGGAGCTAGGTCAGCCAAACGTTAAACACTCTCTATCCAACCCCAACAATATAATATTCTAACAACAACTAAATAGGTGCGGAAGACTTTAAGTTTGACAAAATGATATAAAAATGCGGAAGTTTGAAACACATCACTACCCAAAATCTGATGTCACTAGCTCACGGACTACTATAGAATACTTCAAACAAGTCTGAATGAAAGAAAGATACATATGTCTGTTTCGGTACAATGAAAACAAACTGAAATAAAGGAAAGTAGCTTCAGCCTGCGAACGTCAGCTAGGCTACCTCGAGAGTCCCTGGACTGAAGATAGCTCCCAGATAGAAATCCTATTGCTGCTGCCCAAAAGCTGCTCCTGGATCTGTGCAAAAAGAAATGCACAGAGTGTAGCATCAACACAACCGACCCTATGTGCTGGTAAGTGCCTGGCCTAATTCCGGCGAAGTAGTGACGAGGCTAGACCGGACTACCAAAGTCAACCTGTACAATCCTATATACATGTATACAATAAAAGGAAAAGAAATACCGAAACCAAACAGTTAAAAAGGGAGGGAAACATGCTGTGGGGGAGTACAATTTGAATATAAAATTCATCAGCATAATTAAGAAACAGGGCACAACAATAATCAAAGGATAAGAATTCAATAGTTGCACGACATCACCCTTCGTGCTTTTACTCTCGTTCTCACCCAAAGCAAATGAATAAAATGCACGGCATCACCCTTCGTGCTTTCCCTCACATGACTCTTTCATGGCACGGAATGACCCTTCGTGCAAATATAATCAAATTAGAGCACGGAATGTACCTTCGTGCAGTAGTCAAAGCATAGCACGGAATGACCCTTCGTGCAAATATAATCAAAAATAGCACGGAATGACCCTTCGTGCGTCAACACTCTTCCTCACCCAAACAGCAGTCACAACCAAACGGGCGAGAGAAAAATAGACAATAATAAGAAATGTCCCGGCAAGGGAATAACACAATTAACAACTAAATCCCGGCAAGGGAACAACATCATTAGCTTTCACATCCCGGCAAGGGCAAATATTCAGTATATTTAACAATCCCGGCAAGGGATCAATCACAACTCCTTTCAATACTTTCATCTCTTACGCAATGGTATTTATCATTCGAGCCAACGCTCCCAAGTATTAATATTTCATGATTTATCCTCAAAATCTTCACATTATGAAATTATCATTAATTAGCTTAGAAGAGTTCCAAATTATCTCAAAAACAAGTACAAACAAGGACCCACGGTCATGCTAGACTCCGGTGTATAGATACTCGTCACCATGCCTATGCATCGCACTCAATCAATTAGCAAATAGCAATTATAATACTCTAATCCTATTCCCTCAAGCCAAAGTTAGATCAAACACTTACCTCAAATGCTCCAAAAGTCCACTCAAGCCTCTAGAATAGCTTTACCCATCGAATTCACCACAAAACCGCTCGAATCTAGTCACAAATTGCTTGAATGAATCAACAAATGCTAATTGAATCCACTTGAATGCATAAAAACGAATTTCCTAAAGTTTTTCTCAAAAATTCCCAAAACGCCCCCGGGCCCACGTGGTCAAAACCCGAGGTTCGAACCAAAACCCGGTTACCCGTTCCCCCAGGAACTCCACTATATAATTTATTTTGGAATCGGACCCCAAATTGAGGTCCAAAACCCCCAAATTTAGGAACCCTAGTTCTACCCCAAATTTCCAAATTTCCCCATTAAAATTCTTATTTTGAAGTTGAAATTATGTTTAAAGATGTTAAGGAGTAAAAAAAATAAATTAGAAATCACTTACCAATCGTTTTGAAGAAGAAGAATTGTTTGGAAAATCGCCTCTTATGTTTTGGGTTTTGAAAAAGTGTAAAATAGTTGAAAATCTCGAATTTATATACTTTACTGAAGGCTGGCGCGGACCGCACAAAAATGCCACGTGGCTGCGCCTAAAAAGGAAAAAAAATTAGCTCTCTGAACCTACCCAGCGCGGATCGCACTGTTTTGGTGTGCGACCGCGCTGGTGGACCTGCACCTGACTTCTCTGAACCTAGCCACGCGGACCGCACAGAAATGCGCCGCGGCCGCGTGGCTTCCAGCGCGGACAGCACTGATTTGGTGCGTGGCCGCCCTGGTTGAACTTAAACCAGCGACTCTCTGAACCAGTCCATGCGGACCGCGCAGAAATGCACCGCGACCGCGTGGGACCTGCTACACTGGCACATTTGATATTTTAAGCCTAAGGCCTTCCGGGACCTACTCAAAACTCACCCGAGCCTTCGGGACTCCAAACCAATCATACACATAATTCCAAAGATATCCTACGGACTCATCCGTGCGATCAAATCGCTCAAACACATCATAATTCATCAAACTAGGTCTCAAGACCCACGATTCCCTTCTAATTTCCATGAACCATCGATTTTACAGTTTCTAGCTCAAAACACGTCAAATGACGTCCAAATTTAGTCAAACTTTACAGCAATCGCTTAAATCATATTTAAGACATGTACCGGGTGTCGGAACTAAAATACGAGCCCGATACCACAGTCTTTCAATAAATTTTCATTTTCATTTTCCTTAACAAATTCAGAAAAATAATTTCACGGAAAAATTTCTTCCTCGGGCTCTAGACCTCGGAATTCGACTCCGGGTACATGCCCGAGTCCCATATTTTTCTACGGACCTTCCAGGATCGTCCAATCTCGGGTCCGGGTCCGCTTACTAACAATGTTGACCAAAATCAACTTTAATCATATTAATATAAAAAATTCTTCAAACTTTTTTTTCTTCACAGAATTCACATATTTCAGCATAAAAGCTTTCCGGCTACGCGCCCGGACTGCGCACGCAAATCGAAGCAAGTATAAATGAGGTTTTCAAGACCTCGGAAGCACGGGGCGGATGAGGAAACAGGTGATGCCCCTTTGGGTCGTCACATCATGATATCTAATTCCTAATTCTCTTCCTATTTTATGCTCCTACTTAGTATGTACATGTGTGTGTGTGTGTATAAGTATGTATTGTATGTTTACAATAATCGGTTAAAACTCAATTTCCATCTCTTGTTTTTCTAGTGAGAAATTTGATTTTGATTAAGCAATTAGTGTCGGAGATACTTTTAAATGTTTTGTTAACATACTGATTATTTCAATTTGTTGAGTTAATATTTTGCACTTGTAGCATCATTCATTCTAACATCCAACAACACCAAACAAGCAGAATATACTATTCACACGAGTTATTGTTTATTATGATTAAACCAATTATAGGGGAAGAAATTACAGATGAGATGGAGTTGCAAAAATTGTCAAGCAAAGTTCTGTAGTACACCAGTCTCAAAAACGAGATTAGCTTAAAGAGTTTTTTTTTCCTTTTCTATGAACCGTTAATGAAGCACAAATGCTGTGAAATTGAAACGGCTCCAGTCACAGCAGTTAATCCACCTATCGATTCTTTGAGATCAGGGGCGAATTTAAGGGGATGTCTAGTGGTCTTTCTGCAAAATTAATTGTATCTAAATTTGGTATAATATTAACTTAATATATTTTTTCTTTTTTTAGTAGTGCGCCCATATACTATAAATTCTAGATTTGCCTTTGGGTAAGCATATATTATTAGGAGCACATTTATCTGAGAACAGTATGTATTCAAAGAATCCAACCTGGAAAGTAAAGCTTGGGGAATTTGAGGATTACAATGGCCAATGAACAATTTTACTACTCCACAACATTTGGATAGAATTAATATAGATGATACTGCATTGTTTGGCATTAGTTTTTAAGGGTCCATGCACCACTTTGGAATCTGTATCAACAGCACCTCACCTTATTAGCTATAGATCTTTGCCAGCCCAAATAACAACCGCTAGGTGCCTATTGCCAACCCACAATTTCAGACACAGAAACTTTCTGGGCTCTAATTCTATCAAACACGTCAAAAATTTACAAGAAAGTGAAAGGGTTTTTCAATCAATGAGGCCCCTTCTTCATAATAATTTAATCTCGAACTCCTTTCTATTGCGGACTAAACCTCGCCTCAGAGATCCACTACGAGGAAAGCATTGACTCATATAGAAGACTAGATTTCAATTTTGATAAACTTTGAAACCTTCAAAAACAACTGATCATTACTATTTCCTTTTCCTACGAGCTAAGCTAACGTTATTATAGACCTAACACATCTTTAGCCAAGGTAATCCCATCTCAGGGAAAAATTATCTTCAGTAATGGAAAGACTTAGATCTAGCTACGTTAACTGTAACAACTTCAAAAGTCTTGATTGCGTGGAAGGCATCAGGTTCTCTTCCTGCTCGTGGAAGCATTTGCAATAGGACTCCTCTGCCGGGTAAACTTCCAGCATTTATGAGTGGCCAAGAACTACTCCTTCGAAAAGAATCTGCTAATTGTCTTACTTCTTCACCTGCAAAATTTAGGAGAACAGATGAAAATAAAATTCCCATTAAAATAAAAAAGACACAAGGAGAATCGACCAGTATTTTAGTGTAGTTATTGTTCAGTTTCTTTTTAAATATGAAAAAGTATAGGGTGAATGAGAAATAGAGAGAAAATAAAAATTTTGAGTAAAATTTTAAGTTTCCCTCTCTTTTTAATGAGACATTGTCACATATTGGAAGAGGAAAAGAATTTTGGTGGGTTTATATACAAATGCACTTCATGTAGCTCTTGAAGAATTAAGAAGAAGGCAAGCCCCTCGCACCGTCGTCGTCGTCGCTCGCTCGGCTTCGGCTATGACTTCAGATTAATTTTTTGGACCAAATTAATTCCAATCCGTGGATAGAATCCAAGTGTCCCACCAGTTCGGCCAAGTGCATGCTCCATTGTCCATTGGCAGCCTAGTTGTAACGACCCGACCGGTCGTTTTAAATACTAGCGCTCCGTTCAGCAGTCGGAGGCCATGAACAGCTTCATTTCAAGTATTATGACTTGTACGCGTGGTCAGAATTTGATTTCAAGAAGTCCAGAGTTGATTTGGGAAGAGAATTCCCGTTTCGAAAGCTTAAAGTTGAAAGAATGAGCTAAGATTTGAATTTCAAGTAAACGACCTCGGAATCGGGATCTGAAGGT